>OZ005654.1:238411339-238436339 GCA_963930645.1 Salticus scenicus | reverse complement strand
CAGTGTGTTTCGAACCCTGGTTATTGCTTATCAATACCCGAACAACCATCCTGGTGCATTGCGTTGGCCACCTTATTCACCGGATATAAAACCGTGCGATTTCTATCTTTGGGGTCACATGAAAGACTTGGTATGCGATAAGAAGCTGACAGACCTCAATAGCCTTAAGAAATCCATTACTGACTCATTTGCAAGCATTAAAAGAGAAACACTTGAACAAGTAACCGATAACTTTTTGACTAGGTTTAGCTACTGTATTGTCTCTGAAGGTTCTCGCTTTGAAAACCTTGTGCATTAATTACCTTTTCGACGTTCTTTCCAATAAAAAAAAATTTGTTGTGCTATCTGCAACGATTCTTGTGTTATTTCATTTTAAAGTTGTAGGTTAATAAAAAAAAAAAAAAAAAAAACTTGTATATATGTAATATAGATTGCTTTAGGCTTTTGTACCTGAAGATGCTATTATATTATAGTGAAAAACTTCGTTTTAAATTTTACCATGTATATTTTAAATGTATATATAGACCAGTTTAAATTTTTTATGTGAATTAAAATATTTTTTTAAGGAGTTACGTAGATTTCGAAAGCTAAAAAAAAAAAAAAAGGGATATTTTCTCTATTCATTTTCCAATATAACAACTAAAATTTTTATTCAAAATTTTGAGCATATAAAAAAGCAACTTTTAAGCAATTTTTTATAAAATTTTCACTAAAAATTGGGAAAATTCAGTCCTGGGGACACTTTATCAACGCGGTGCACACGATTTCTCAAAAACCAATGTTCCAATATAATTGATATTCTTACTGAAATTAAATAGCGCTTAAAAGAAGGATTTTCAGAGTTTTTTTTTTTTTTTTTTTTTTTTCCCGACTATATCTAATTTTAAAAGGTAATACGTAGAGTAAAATGTACCGAAAATTGTACTGTTTCCTGTGTACTGTTCTGTGTACTGATTCAACGAATAATTCAAATTTTTTTTTTTTTTGAATCCCTCCTTTGACACTTTGACTACTATGGCTATCATATGTGATAGCCAGTGATGTTTCCGTAGGGATGCTGGCTATCAGATTTGTTGGGCTCCCTACGACGCGTTAGGTATACGTGGTTTGAGCAAATTGATATATGCCAAGTAAGTTTTCTCTTGCTCCTCTTGCTCAGTGTCATATAAGTTCTAACCCAACAAAATAATAGAAAAAATACAATTATATAAATAAAATAAAATAATAGAAAAGAAAAACTAAAACTATAATCCCCCAAGCTCATCCTTTCATATATTTAATTTTTTTCCAATTTAAGAGCTTACGCTATAGAAACATGAATTTAAATAAATAATTTTAGTGATAAATGACAAATTTAGGTGCTACCAAATACGATCCACTCATGGAAGAATTTACACTAACTTTCGTGGGGTGCTTTGGCTATCATTTTTGATAGCCAGGGTGAAAATCTCCCCATGTGTTGCAAAATGAGTCAGATTGAAAAATGTTGTTTTTATATTTAGTCTTATATATATAAAAAAAAAAAAAAATACAAATCTCTATACATTAAAAAAAAAGTTACTGTCACTGGCGTCAATTTTTTTTGTCTGCGACAGCATCTTCTAGCGGAGGGCAGAGTCCTTCGCGCCATGAGAGGTATTAATGTGTTCCGAATACTTCAAGGCAGACATTTCAGCTGCTTAGAAATTTCTATAATTTTAATTAAAGAAGTTATTAACTAAAATCGACAAGTTTATGAAGGTACTCTGTTTGCCATTTTGAAAAAAGTTTCTCCCAGTGACGTTGTTCTTCTGTCATGAAGTCATTTTACACGGGAAAATTAAAAGATGATCCATGGTCGTACGTAGGTAGGTAGGTAGGTTCGATTTAACGCCGCACCAGTACTGCGCTATGGGTAATTGGCGACGGTCTGGGACGCACCCATAGAGATGCTCCGGTCACATGCCATCACAATTTTGATCTTTCCCGGAAAGGATTCCTCCCCCCACCCCGCTTTGGTGATTCCCAGAGATATAGTGTGTGTGGGAACATGAAGGACTTTGCGGTCACGACAGATTTTATGTGCACCAGCCACGATTAGTGTACACGACGGTCTTTGGCAGGCTCAAGTATCGAATCGGCAATCTTCCAATTACGTGCTAGGTGCTTTACAGACTAGGGTACCGCGGCCCGAAACCATGAATGTAAAAAAGAAAGAAAATAAATATCAACTTTTTTTCTCTACGTTTAGAAAATTAATTTTCGTACACGGGAAAATTAAAATATGATCCATGGTTGTAGGTACAGTCGGTAACAAAAGTCTCCGAACACTAGCAAAAATTCCTATATAAAAAAGGTACACTTAATACAATTTTGTTAAATAAATTCTTGTCGAATCCTGTTCTTAGTCAGTCTAAAAACAGGATTCGACAAAGTTTTATTTAACAAGACTGCATTAAGTGTACTTTTTTTTTATATATGAATTTTCGCTAGCGTTCGGAAACTTTTGTTACCGACTGTAGGTTGTGTCTGACGTCGCACCATTACTACGCTGTGGATAATTGGCGATGGTCTGGGACGCACCCCTACGGATGTTCCGGAGACATGCCACCACAATTTTCGTCCTACACGAAGGGGATGGTCCCCCGCTTCAGTGCCCCCCCCCAGAGGTATGATTTTGATGGGAACATGGAGGATATTGCGGCCACGACATATTTTTCGTGCACCAGCCACCATTAGTGTACATGACGGTCTTTGGCCGACTCGATAACCGAACCCGCAATCTTCCAATTACGAAGGGGTACCACGGTCCGGATCTAAGGTTGTAAAAAATAATTAAAAAGGGTCATATACTAAAGCTGTAATGCAAAAGGGTCTAGATATTATGAATTTCTTTCTATTAAAAAAATATATATAAATATTATATATTTCAATTTGACATTGAATTTGAGGATTTCCATAACAATTTTCTGCTTTTGTCTTCTAATATGCACTATTAATATTCCTTTTCAGTGAAAGAAAACAGCGAATAGTTGGGTAGAGCTCTGCATGTGTTACTAAGTAAAGTGAGTCGTGGGGAGGCGAAGCCTATCTCGGGTGTTGGCGAGCAGGAGGCGGAGCCCCCTAGTTATATAAAAAATTATTTTTGCCTCGTGGTGAACATTTGCAATTTTGGCTTGGCAGTCAAAGTGTTAAGAACTAGTCAATTTTATTTTAAAGAAGCGTTCAAAATTTCAAAGAAATCTCTGAATCACTTTTGGAGAATTGGTATCCACCGTTCTTTAGAAGGTTCATCGGAAAACAGGACTCAGTGGCTGAATTTTCCAAAATTTTTAGTGAAAATTTCATAAAATGTTGTTTAAATGTTGCTTTTTTTATATGTAGAAAATTTCCAATAAAAAGTTTATTCATCATATAAAAAAGATAAAGAAAATGTGCTTTTTTGTTTAGTTTTCAAACAGATGTAATCTCTTAAAGTACCTCCTCAGCATATGTTGTTTTTTACTTTTTACTTTTTTCTTTATTAAAGAAGAAAATAATGAATTTAGTTTATTAAATAAATTCAAGAAGACTTTTTCAATTCACATTACGTAGTAAATATTCTAATTAGTTAAAAATCATGGGACTAATGTAAAAAAAATATAACAAGTGTGTAGCATCTGTGGACTGCATCTTTTCTAACTGAAAGCTAAATTCATAGGTTTAATTATTTAAAACCTAGATGTCACTCTATGTACTAATTCAACATAGTGTTTTTGGAAATTCATTTCTTTTCATAAATATACCCTAAAAACATTTTTTTTTGAGCAATTTAATAAAAATGAGAGCAACACCTAGGTATCTTTTGTTTTTATTTTGAAGTATTCAAATTTTAATTAAAATTTCATTAATAATAAAATGTTTTAATAATAATTATATATAAAATATAATATTTACAAAAATTAGTCATACGTCAAGATCAGTCAGAATTCAATCAGGAATCAAAGTTTGAATGTTAAAAAACAAATTATTCCAAATTAAAGTGAAATACTAGTTTTTAAATTTGATTTTAAAATATCTTTGATTTATTAATTAACACAGGAATTATGTCTTTAAATTTTATTTACTAAGAGAAAACTGCATTTATTTTTTGTAGAACAGTCTTAAATAAAGCATGAATCATTTTTTTTTTCAAAACTCAATCATAAATAATTTTTTTTAGAATCAATCAAAACGCAATCCTGAATCAATTTTTTTACGTTGTAAAAAACGTGTTATTTCAAAATTCATAGAAAACATCAGTTTTTTTTTTTTTTTTCATTATATTTTGCACAATAATTCCAAGTTTTAATACAACACGTTTTACTTACAAATTAATACTATGCACAGTATAAATATGAGAATTTGGTACTATATACTCTTATCTTCTCTTTAATACTCTTATTTTCCTTAAAAAAGCAATATTTATTTTAAAATTTAGTATTTCGACTATGCAAGGCGGAAAAAGACGGGCTTAACGTTAAAGGGTTAAATCAATAATGAACAAAATTTTCAGAAAAACATCACATATATAAATATATATTTAAATCAACCAAAATTCAATGACGAATCAAAATTTTTATGCCGAAGAACAAATTATTCTGAATTCAAGTGAAATATGAGTTTTTAGTAAGATTTAAGTAAAAAAATCTTTCAGTGATCATAGGAATTAGAACTATGCATTTTATTTACAAAAAATAAACTGCATTTATTTACCATTGATTGCAAAACAGCCTTAAATCAACTATGAATCAATTAAAAATATATATATATATATATATATATCAAAATTTTTTTTAAATCAATCAAAATTTAATGATGAATCTAAATATTTTCATGTTGAAAAACATATTATTTCAAATTCAAATTAAATCAGTTTTTCAGTTTGATTTGAAAAGGAAAAAAGGAATTAAAAAAAAAAAAAAAATCTATGCGTGATTAATGATAATAAGAATCAGTACTATACATTTTATTTATAAAAAGAAACAGAATCTATTTATCATTGATTGCAAAATAGCCTTGTTTTTAACATTAACTTCACGTAAATGGATTTTAAAACATAAAAATGCAAAAGGTAAATTTATATTTTTTCCTCCAAATACAATAAGCCATTTAAGTGAAGCATACAACGAGCCAATGCACTGACGGAAAAAGACGGACTTAACGTTTAAAGGCTTAAATCAATAATCAGCAAAATTTTGGAAGAAAAAAAAATCAATTATATAAATATATATTTAAATCAACTAAAATTCAATGACGAATCAAAACTTTTATGCTGCAAAACATATTCTTCTAAATTCAAGCGAAATATGAGTTTTTAGTAAGATTTAAATAAAAAAAAAACTTTGAGTGATCATAGGAATTAGCACTATGCATTTTATTTACGAAGAATAAACTGCATGTATTTACCATTGATTGCAAAACAGCCTTAAATCAAATATGAATAAAATTTTTCTAAAAACAATTATATATCATAATATTTAAAAAATCAATCAAAATTTAATGATGAATCTAAATATTTTCATGTTGAAAAACATGTTATTTCAAATTTAAATTAAATCAGTCTTTCAGTTTGATTTGAAAAGAAAGAAAAAAAAATCTATGAGTGATTAATGATAATAAGAATCAGTACTATACATTTTATTTATAAAAAGAAACAGAATCTATTTATCATTGATTGCAAAATAGCCTTGTTTTTAACATTAACTTCACGTAAATGGATTTTAAAACATAAAAATGCAAAAGGTAAATTTATACTTTTTCCTCCAAATACAATAAGCCATTTAAGTGAAGCATACATCGAGCCAATGCACTGCATTCTTTCACAATAGCGAAAATGCACTGTTATTTACTTATCAAATTTTTAAAAAAATACGCTTGCAAGCGTACAGAATTCCTTTTATATAAATTGAATTTTCGTTAAACTAAAAGAGAGAAACATAATTTATGCTTTTTCCCCAAACACAATGAGCCATTTAAATAAGTACCATAAATTATAATCCTGTTTTCTTATGAAAATGCATTAGGTATATACATTGAAGATTCAGTTCGAAAAATGCGCTAGTATAAGGATTATTGCGAATGGAGCAAGCTATTTTTAAATCGATTTGAAATAATATTTTATCTGACTGAAGTACCTTTAGTTTGATGGATTACGAATTCTGAGAGAGGAATTTATATTTTGTTCTTAATGTTTCAGACTTCTTTCATCTACAGTTGAAGCATAAAAATAGTTCAGAAGAGAAGGAACTGTTTTAGATAATGCAATATGCATTGTTATAAAATGTCAGAATTATTGTTTTTATTTAATGTTTACGTGAATCTTTAAGAAATCTTTTGTTTGTGAGGAGACTGTTTTATATATATGTACTTTTTTTTTTATTCTGGATATATATATATATATATATATATATATATATATATATATATTGATGAACGATGTGTACGTTGCTGCAGTGGTAAAAGTAGATTGATTACAAAAGTGCCCTACGCCTAGATGCAAAGCTTTTCGAGTGTGGGGGATCTTTCTAAGGAGTTTTAAACCGTATAACTTCGATTTTCGAGAAAAACCATGGAAAATTCCTATCGGCTAATCCAAAGATATTGACCTTTTCAAACCGGACAAACCGTTTGCCACCTTTCAGAGTAGCACATGGGTAGTTAAGTTTGCACATGGATAGCTAAAAATTATTTAGTAAAAATGTTCATATATAGTAAGATATTTAACATTTTTGACTTCTAATTGCAGTATGCTATGTCTAATGTAAAACGCCAAGTTTCCTAGAAATGGCTTTGTACTGGATCTAATACCCTACGTGTTGTAAATCGAAAAGTTTTTTTTTTTTTTTTTTTTTTTTTTTTAACCGTTATATCTCCTCCATGAATATACAGTCGGTAACAAAAGTGTCCGAACTCTAGCAAAAATGCCTATGTAAAAAAAGTACACTTCATACGATTTTGTTAAATAAATCCTTATCGAATCATGTTCTTAGTCAGTCTAAGAACATGATTCGACAAGGATTTATTTAACAAAACCGTGAAGTGTACTTTTTTTACATAAGAATTTTTGCTAGTGTTCGGGCACTTTTGTTACCGACTGTATGTTGTAGCTTCATAAAAATTTATACAGATAAATAAGAGCATCTTCATGATCACATGCCACAGCCAAAATGCATTGGAACATTATTTGAATCCGGCTATTTACAAAAAGCTTCAGATAATGAAAATGACGCCAGAAGTAATATTCGTGACACATGCAAGAAAAATGCCTAATTCGAACGTTTTATTTTATTTGTTTATTTATTTATTTATTTTTAAATCTAACTTTTGAATGGTTTCAATTGTTTCCCCCCTCAGAAGTAGGCGACTTTTGTTTAACTTAATTATTTTACTTCTTGTCAATCGAATAGCTAAGAAACGATTTTTAAACACGTAAAAGTTTTTACAAATGCGTAAAATATTTGTCTTATCCCTCAATATAAACAAAAGAAAAGCGTTACATATTTATTTTTTTTCGACATAAAAATAAATACATTTATTATTCACGTGAAATAATATTATTTCCTTTTATATCGGGAGAAAAAAAAAATAATAATAAGAGCCATTCATTTTCTCATTAATCTTTTCTGTCTGTTCTTTTTTTTTTTTTTTTTTTTGTAATAATTTTAAAATTAATTTTTTTTTTAAATTATATTTTTTGTACCAATTATCCGATTGAACTAAAAAATACGTTGTTAGCTAGATTTAGTCCTGATTAATAAGCGTACCAATTATCGTAAGAATCGGTCGAACAGTGTAACTTTACCTAGCCAATTAAGCTTAGCACAATCAAAAGAAACACAACAAAGGATGAAGACTTGAAATGTCTAACTGAAAGCCTGCTGTACTATATATATCCACTTTTCGAAAAATCATCAAATTTTCTACTTAAAAGAAATTAATTTTGTTTTAAAGTAGATATATTTATATATTTTATAAAGTTCGTTTTATTTATGCAGCTCTTATCTGATAAAACATTACATAGTGCACTAATGAATATATTACATAAAATTCAGAACTACAGTTAACAAAAAAAAAAAAAAAAAGTAAATAAATATTATTTCTTAAGGAAACACAACCTTCAATTTTTTAAGTACATATAAAATACTACTTAAAAAAAAAAAAAATAAATAAATAAAATAAATTTTACTGTTTTTAAGGTTGTAGTTTATGTAATTAATTTCGCTTACAGGATTCTTTTTTTTTTTTTTTTGGGGGGGGGGGTTTATTTGTCAAAGTACAAATAAATAAATAAATAAAATAATAATAATAATAATAATAAATAATAATAATATGGATATTTTGAATATGTAGAAAGTTAAAATCTTCGTTATCTTTGACAGAATTTAATTTAGTACGTCAGGACTAATTTATATATTGCAATCTTGTAACTAAAAGAAAAAAAAAATGTGTAGCTAATAACAAGCTCGACATTTCTCACGTAATAACCGTTGGCAAGGTCACCGTATCTGCAAACGCAGATGTAACGGTTATTATGTGAGAAATGTCGAGCTCGTTATTAGTCAGGGTGTCTCAGTGGAAATGCATCCGCACGTTAATCGGAGAACCTGGGTTCAATTTTGGGTTCTGGTATTTTTCGCATAGTTGGTATATATATATATATATATATACCAACCGATCTCATACTCTAAACTACTTAGAATGAATTTTCACGGTAGATTGTTTAAGAAATTGAATGGTCAAATTGGATATTGGAAGTGTGACAAAGCAAAATGGCTGACCGAAAAAAAATAGTACTGTCGTACTAAAAAAAAAAAAAAAAAAAAAAAAAAAAATTATACAATTCTAATTATCACGAATAACATGAAACAAAGAAAACTTTCTAAATCATTCGTAAAAATACTTAAAGAAAATTAAGAATATTGTGTTTAAGAAAGGTTGAAAATGTTACCTTTTAAGTGAAATAAAGTTGTATTTGTTTTCATTTATAAGCTTTAAATTTCCAGTGCATTGTTTATAAAAATTTAAACGGTTCTAACAGCACAAATGTATTTATGATAATTATTGCATAGGTATATATGTGCCAATATTTTTAATTCATTCCATACCGCCTTTTTTGAAGAGTAATTTTCTTCTTATTTAATCGTAATTACATATTTAAGAAAAATACTCCACGAAAATTGTGGTGGGAAAGTAAAACGATACTAACAATGTTACTGAAGAAATAAAAAAGTTTTACAGCTCTCTGTACGTATTATTATTATGATAACATTTAGATAAGCTATATATTTGTACAATTATTATCAGAGAAATTCCAAAATTATATTAAAACATAATGCATGTATATGAATTCTTAACTACTTCACAAAGCATTTTTAAAAATACCCACAATTCATTAAAATAAGTTAGAAGAAAATTGTAATTTTATTAAATACATTTTTAGGAGAAGAAACATTTTAAGCTAAACAATATTTTTTGAAATAACAAAATGTTCTTTACGTGTGAACTGTTTAATCTACATAAAAAACAAAGTAAAAAAGAATAATTTTATCGGTCATCTCTATGATAGAAAAATAAATTTTTGCACCCTTAGCAATAATTTTCTCTCAGCTTTGTTGTTTCTGGTGACGCGGTTTCCATTTTTAACTGCAAATGAGTACTTAGATATTGTACCGCCATCTATTGCGGAGCATAAAAGTTAAAATTATCTGCTTAAATTCATTCTCCAATTTTGATTCAAACTCGATTAAAAATAACCGTATTTATTTATTTATTTATTTATTTATTTCAGTTTTCTTTCTCTGAAACAGAATTTTAAACATTACTTCTTCATACAATAAGTTAAGCACTAAATTATGACAAATTTTAGAAAAAAATTTTTTTTTTCTTCATTTTTTAATAAATGAATTATAATTAGGCAGCAAAAATTTCTATGTTTTTCATGAAAAGTGATCTGTGAACATCAGAATAATTCAGAATGCATTGAATTTGCCAACAATTTAAATAAATAAATAAAACGAATAAATAAATACTTCAAGGAATCAAAGAGAATTTAGAGCTGATTCAGTATTATTCCTTAAAGAACACACACACACACTTAAATAATAAAAATAATAATAAGTAAAAACCACTCGATTTTTTGACTTATTTTTCAATTTAATTTAAATTTTCTAAAAACTTGTATTGTTACCAGGGACAATCTTAAAATAAACAAATAAATAAATTAATAAATGCACAAATTAATAAAGATTATTACATGAGGGGAAAAAAAAAAGAAAATATACTAAATATATAAATAGTAAATAAATATATAAATATATAAATAAATAAATATATAATAAATATAACTAATATATAATAAATATAATAAATACAATAAATATATAAATATATAATAAATAAATAAATCCTATGCTGAACAGAATTAATTTAGGACAGATAACTATTTTTAAAATGTGCGTAAAAGTGTGTTGTATAAAATGCACATTGTCATCAAATGCACACCCATGTGTTTATTATTTTCTATCATGATGTATTTAAAATTTAGGGTATTTATTTTATCATTATGATTTTCTCTCGCGATACATTTAAATTCGGCATATTACTTTTATTACTATATTTTATTAATGCAAAATTGTGAAGTGTTTTTTTTTTTTTTTTTTTTTTTTTTTTTTTATGTTGTTGTCTGCAATAAAAGGTTTCTCGTTCCAAAAAAGCACTTTTGCTTTATATATTTCCTTAATTCGCCTGTAAAACTTTGTTTTTATTTGATCTAAGCCGCTTCACAACTCCTTATTGTTGTAATGTTCACAGGTAATTTATCATCAAAGACAGATGTAAAACATAATTTATTAATTAAAATAGGGAAGTTAATTTTTAAAGAGACTTTTTTTTATGTTTTGTCAGCCAAATGTTGGTTTTATTGGCACTAATAAAAGAAATTATTCAGAATATTTTAAAAATATTTATACATACGTTTTTCATACATCGGATTTTTATTACATTTTTCCCTTAATCATTTTTTTTTTTTTTTTTTTTTTTTTTATAATATAATATCTAATGTAAAGTTTTGCGATTTTTAATTTGCATTGAAATATTATCAACAATCTACATAAAATTCGACTAACGTGGACCACTTACGATTAAATTTTGTCGAAGCGATACGATAGATAGAGAAATGTAATTAATAAAGAACACGAAGATAAAAAATAATATTTATAAAAAGTACAATATTTAAGCACGCGCACTCAGCTCAATAATCTAATAAGAAAAAACGACGATATTAGTTTTTTTTTTTCTTCTTCTTCTTTAAAATATATATATATATATTATGGAAAATAAATAAATGAAAAGTTATCACCACCATGGCGAAAAAAATATCAAAACTTGTCATGGGGGTCCTATATTAAAACTGTACTGCTTGCGGAAGTGTGAAAACTGGGTCGCCAACCACGAATTTTACTTCGTAACTTTTCTTTGGATGATTTTGGTTTCAGTATTGCACAGTATTAATAATTTGGTTCTAATAATAATTTGGCTTCTGATAAATTAAAATTTTAGTTAAGTGGTGAAATTGGTATAATATTTATAAGTTTCAAATTTTAAAGGTAAATGAGAAAATAAACAAAGGGCGAAAATTTCACACAGGTTTGCTAGTTATAAATAAATGTGAAAGAATGTTTTACTTTTACCTCTTTTTTTTTTCTATTGAATACATTCATAAAATTTTACATTCAAAAGTTTTATTTTATTTTATTTTATTTTATTTATTTATTTATTCTAAGTGGGCATAAAATTTTTAACGTGTTCGAAGAGAATTAAATCTGTCAAAAATTATTTGTATTTTTAGAAGATAAAAGTGTTCAATAAGAAATCCACCAAGAAAAGTGTTCAATAAGAAATCCAAAGGTTTTTCTTTGAATTAATTTTGGTATGCTGAATTAATGTGTCATGAAATATTCATTTATTTTCCAAGAAATTGTCCTTCACGAATGCTATAAGGCACAAAATGGAGCAGCTCTTGTTTAACGCCTTTTATCCAATTCTCCTCCATACAAATATCAATAATTAATAAATATTTTAGGGAATTTTTGAAACGTCTTTTTTACATGTTATTTATTTCAAATACCTAATACACACACACACACACACACACATATATATATATATATATATATATTCTAAAGTTTATTATTATTATTATTTATTATTACAATTTCTGTTCTAAACAGAATTTAATTTAAGAGAGAGAGGCTTTCTTATTTATTTTATTTATTTTGTTTTAACACGTTAAATGAGTGTTTTTTAACAAATACGTCATTATCCATCTCTTTATTTATTTTACTATATACTATCTCACATGATGTACTTAAATCCACATATTTCTTTATTATTATTTTATTATTTTATTATTACTGTTTTCGCTCCTGATGTATTTAAAATCAATATATTTATTTTATTATTATTTTTCTAGTGACGGCTTACCGAAAAATGGTGACAAATCTTTTTTGCTGTCTTGGTCTAACAAAATTCTAAAATCAATTAGAAAATGAAGAGTTTGGAATATCGGAAGAAATTAGTAATAAATAACTACATTAAAAAGTAGTAATGAGGGCTTTAAAAAATATAGAAGAAATAATAGTTTTTTAAAAAGTGTTAGAACAGATGTCTTCGAAAAAAATGTATATTTTATTTTTATGTAAAGTGTCTTAAAATTTATGTAAAACTATTTCAGAAATTATTTCAAGAGTTTAGGATTTTTTTTTTTTTTTTAATTTTTAAATGGAAATATAGAACACATTTCAAGAAATGTACATATAGAAAAATCTGAAATTGTTAGATAATATTATAGTATGTACTAACAGAAATCATGAAAGTTTAAAAAAATAAAAATACTCTAAAACACTTCCTTCTAAACACCTAATTTTCAAATCCGGAAAAAATTTCAAAACTAAGATTATTTTAAAATTTATCGTTATTTTATGTTTTTCTGAATACATTTAATTATAATTACAGAGTTTTTTTCCTACTAATTATTATTTTCAGCTAGTATATATTAAGATTATTTTCCAAATTAAAAGTTCATTTTTAAACGATTTATTACAGAGAAGAAAACTTTCTAATATTTATTTTCCGATTCTACTTAAAAAGGCCAAAACAATAAATATTTTGAAACAAGTATATTATGAACGAATACATTGATTTTGCAATAAAATCCTGATGTAGCATATTTCAATTTATAAGCAACCCCTCGTTTTATATACATGAACAAAGAACATTATAAGTAATATTTAAAATTTTTATCGTTTCGACACAGATAAATAATTATTTTAAGCTAATTTTGACAATCATAAAGGTTTTTCAGTTTATTTATTTTTCTTTTTCCCGAGCAATATACTTTGAATACGTTATAAGAAGAGAAAAAAGCTCTTTTCTGTATAAACAAATGTCATAATATGAGAAAATTTCATAAATATCATCACCACTGGAATATAATTTAAAATAATTAAAAGTATATGTATAAAGAGAACATTACGCATATTTGAATAAAAAAAAATTTCATTATTTTATAAGAAATTATAGATTTTTAACTAAGATTATCAAAAATTTTAACGTATGATGTGTTTACCCTTAAACGTAACTTGATAAAAATTTTAATCTTCATCATTTACAAAATTTAGGATTTAGACTACTTATTTAAAAGACTATTGTAATTGTATAAATTCAAAGATGTAAATAAGCCCAAAACATCTTTTTTTTTTTTTTTTTTTTTTTTAATTTAATTTTCAGGGATAGAGGTACGATTTTTGTCGATATCTTTGAAAGGTGAATCAAAGAAAAAAATCGGATAGATCTTCTATTATTATTATTATTATTATTCAGCAGGTACAATCGCTCTTAAAAATGCAAACGGAAGACTGCACGATCTCCGTAGTCTGCGTTTATTTTATTGAAAACGTGTACATCTACTATATGTACCGCTCTCTCTCTTCTTTTTATCAACTTAATTTTCTGAAAATTACTGAATACAACGAAACTTTCAGGAAATATTATTTTTTGATTTTCCTCATGTTGTAACTTGCTTGTCATTGTTTAATTCTGTAGTAATTAGGGGATGGCTTCGGTGACCCCAGGTATAATTTAGATGGGAACATAAAGGACATCGCGGCCACGAAGGATTTCACGTGCACCAGCCGAACTCGCAAAGTATCGAACTCGCAATCTTTCAATTACGAGCTCGACGCTCTACCGACTAGGCTACCGCGGCCCTTTAATCAGGAAAGACTTGGTTCGAATGTTTTACAGTTAACTGTTCTACAGTTAACTAGTTTTACAGTTCATGCATTTTCATATGTGTTATTTGTGCGATTGTATATGAACTGTATTACGTTTCAAATTTATATAATTCTTCATATTTTTTAAGTTTATTTCTTTCTGCATTTTTTAAAGTTATTTAGTTTTTCATATTTTAACAATGGTTTTTGGAGTTCGGGAATTGGTGTAAAGAAATTTTAGCACTATAGGCATTCTACTCACAAGTTGCGTGCCGTGTTTTTTCAGTGCCCCTGCAGCATTGCCAGATTGCGCAACTTTTAATTCAACAGTCACCAATAATTTTGAGAAGTGATATTTGATGTATTTAATCGACGGTTAATCGTCTATTATGTATATCAAACATCACTTTTCAAAATTATTGGTGACTATTAAATAAAAAAGTCGCGCAGTCTGGCGTTACCGTGCCCCTAGCGAAATGAGGAAATCGGTATGTTTCTTTTGAACTTTTTGATTTTGATATTTTGATCTTTTCAATTTGTTGACTCGAGTTTAATCGTTTCGGTTCAGTTTTTTTTTTTTTTTTTTTTTTTAAATTTTTCAAGTTTATTAAAGAGCATGTTGCAGCTAATTTGGTTTGTTAAAACTTACTTATGGAATAGAAACGTAGATAGTAATTAAACTAATTATGCAAAGATTTCAAACAATACATTGACGTACATAAAAATGTATGATTCATGTAAGTGCAGAAGACAGAAAACGAGTAATGTGCTTAACGAGTAATGTGTGAAAACGAGTAATAGGATGTTTTCCGCTAAAATGGGCTTTAACGGGTACCATTACCTTTTAACTGTATATTTATAATCAATGACGTCAAATGCAGCTTTGACGTCATTGATATAAATATACAATTAAAAATAATATGTCGTCTCACTACAAACTATAAACAGTTAGTATTGGCTAGGCATAATGACTAGGGATAAGACAACACACTGAGTATAAACTTTCTGCAGTATTCTTGGACCACATTTCATGAGACCATGGAAGCATCTATTGAAATGCTAACTCAACGAGTCCAGTGCTAAAATAGGGGTGACAGTCATCTGACTCAGAGAAAATGAGCAATAACAGAGCACGGAATTACTGGATGTTTTCCAAATTTCAAACTGTTGGTCAAGCTGGCATCCCTCCAACATTTTGGACACGTCTTAACTGCTAGTTTTCAGTTATGTGGCTGTACTGTAGTATTCAAGGATTACACCCCATTTCAGCACTCTTTGAAGTAGAACCCTTTAATATAAGTGTCTTACTTTAAAGGGACAAATTTTAGTAATGATTAGACTAAGGAAATTGTATGCGAATTTTCTTCTGAATCCGTCAAAAGTAATGAGCGAGTAAATAAATAAATATTGATTTTATATGAAAATAAATATAATTATTTTTTAAACTAATATATTTTTTAATTAAATTTCTTTTTGAAAAAAAAAAAAAAAAAAAAAGTGAAGCTTAGTTTTTATACTTAAGTAAACTTTGGAATTACAAATTTTCTCAAAGTTTAGCTTTTCTATTACCAGCTTTCTACTTTCCAAAAATAAATCAATAAAAAATATAAAGTACATAAAAAGAAAAGCAAATAAAACACTGGGTTAAATTTAGTGTTCTTATCCCCCTTTAATCTACGGTTGAGAAATCTATGAAAGATGATAAAGAGTAAAAAAGATAATAATAGTGAGGGGAAAAAATAGATTTCTTAAAGGAATATATATATATTTTATTATTATTATATTTTTTCCATTTGATGGATGCACGTCAGAATCAGTGACGTAGTGACCCGGGAGAATGATTGTGTGAGAATTGATGGACTTGGTACTTCTATAAATTACATTTATACCACCAAAAATTATTGAGTACTGGGAAAAATGCCGCACATATTTGATATACGGGTAGTGGAATTTTGTGGTTTTTAATTTACATAAGCAATTCTAGGATTATATTGCTCGTATTATTAAAATATGATAAATAAATATAGAAATTATCAAAATAATAAACTCATCTAAAATATTTTAGAGAAAAATGAATTGAAAATATTTTTCTTTTCTTTCTTTCTTTCCTTCTGTTTTTTTTTTACCAATTCATTATTAAAATATATATGTATATATATATATATATATATATATATATGTATAAATTTTTAGATTTTTAAAAAAAAAAAAAAGAAATATTAAAATGATCTATTTTCATAAATTTTCGTAAATAAAGATGAACTTTTGTGTAAAGGCTATAGAAAAGTACTTTATTTCTTTCTTCTTTTACTTTCTTTCTCCCTCTCTCTCTCTCTCTCTCTCCCCCCCCCCCCATCCCACCAAAAAAAAAAAAAAAAAATGTCTCACATCTCTATAAATATAAGACAATTTTAATGTTTTACTACTATATGTGATTTTGAATAAATAAAATCGTATAAAAACATAAGCAAGTCCATCCGGCTCAATTAAAAGGGTAAATCTAATTTTTTTTTTTTTTTTTTTTTTTTTTTTAAGTGATCGTCACATTGAAACAATTTTGAGAACCTTGGTATTGGCGATGGTTATACCGAGTTTTATGCAAATCGATTATTAACCCCCCCCCCCCCCCCTCCTTTTTTTAAAAATGTGGGTTTGAAAATTTATTTTAAAACAAGATGGTGGATTAAGTTAATTAAAAAACTTAGTTAAGACATTGATATTATTAGTGTATATTCTGAGTTTCAATCAAATCGGTTCATAAATACGTTTTCTTTTTCTTTTTTTAATTATGCAAGTTTCAATTTTTCAAGTGGTTTGAAATATTCAAGTTCACTTTGAAACGACATGACAAATCTAATCTACGAATAAATATATCCCAGACAATAATATTAAAAATTTATGCACCGAATTTCCGGCAAATCGGTTTATAAATACGTTTTTTATTTGAATTTGAAATTTTCAAGTAACACGGATCAACATATTCTACGATTAGTAAATACTTACATCTTAAAAGAATATCCATTTTACAATACATATAATTTAAATAAGTAACTACACAATAACTTACAATGCAAGCAACGTGCAATATATTTACGAAATGAAAAAATAAAATAAAAACATCGACAGGTACGTTCAATGCATACACTTAAAATATGCCACTTTTTTTTTTTTTTTTGTTATTTGTTATTATTATTTAACTTGCGAATTCTTTAACGCGTTTGCGCCCAGTGTCCTCATTTGAGTACAGCTAATAAAATGGCACGTATATTTTTTGTGGTTTCTTGGAATGATTTCTGCTTTTTAGTGACAGTTTATAGCGTCACTCTAAATGATCCCAATTCGTCGCACATATCTTTGCTTTTTGCGCAGGTATGCTAACTTAAATCAAGTTGAATAATAATATACATTATAATACTTTACTTCCAAAATCTTTGTCAACATATAATAAGAAATTAATCGGTTATCTCAAAGTTTTTCTATCTCGAAGTTTTCTCGCTAGAACACTAAACGTCAACATAAATAAGGATAGGCTTTAAATTTAAAACTACAGAATAATAGAAATTTTCTTTTCCGACTGAATGAAAATAATGCCTGGACCGGGAGTCGAACCCCGGATCTTTGACTTGTTGAGCTATCCATATGATAGACCAGATATTTCTGCCAAAAAGGTTGTTTGAGTGAGTAATGCTGACTGGTTGTCGGCCTGGATAGTTCAATTGGTAGAGCCTTGACCTTGTAAGTCAAAGATCTGGGGTTCGACTCCAGGTCCAGGCATTATTTTCACTCAGTCGGAAAAATAAAATTTCAATAAATATGGTTTTCTTCCAATCAGTTGATTGTGGAATTTAATAAAAAAATTACAGAATAATTGTTTATTTAATATATTTTACTCTCAGTTGTTTGTATTAATTTATAAGTTAAATAATCAGCTAATAATATTTTTTCAAAATTACTTCGGCCGTTAATGGGTTAATGTTGGAGAATAACAAATACTTTTCAACAACTGAATTTTTCGCAATGGCATTGTTTTATTTAACCTGATACTTGGAATAAAAAACAACTCTCAATAGTATTGTTTGAAATTAAATATCTATAACAATAAAATAAAATTTTAGCAAAAGATTCTAAATTTGAAATTCAAAAATAATTTTTAAGAACTCTGTGAAAATTTTTACATAAAAAAGTATTTAAAGCTTACGTTTTGGATTATATATATATATAGCCATATAATAAAATAGTTTAATATAAGTATTCAAGGAAATTTGCTTAATTATTTTTGAAATAAAAATATTTGAGATATTGAACTGAACAATTTAATCAGAATGATGGACACTTTCACGAAAAATTACGTATACTAAGTTAGTTATTTGAGAAAGAAGTTATGGATTCAATAAATAATGCAAATTAAATATATGTCACAATTTTGTGACAGGCGCTTCGTTATAAATGTAAATATATTGTCAAGCTTTCAGAAATAAACTGCTTCACAAAAATATTTAAAAAATAAATAAAAATTTCGAAATAAATAAATAAGGAAAATAGAAGATATATGTCGTTTGAGATCTTAAAGAATATAAACAAATAAGTAAAAAAGTACAAATAAAAATAAAAATCTTTAGAGTAGGTGATTCTCTTATTTTCTAAACTAACAATGTATAAAATTTAGAAATTTATTATATTGAAAGAAAATAATTTTTTTTTTGGCATGGTAGAAGTTAAAAATTAATGAAATCAATTGCTCAACACGTGACGCTGCCATCCAATTTTTTTCATGGTTTTCACTATTTCAGTATAGGGCAAAATGTAGTATACATATTTATATTGAGATTTACTTTTAAATTTTCAATGTGAAGTTAATATATATGCATATTTATAATAGTAATAGTCAACCAGGAAAATATATATCTTATATCTTATATATATTATAAATGTGAATGTCCGTTTATTTGACTGAGTTTCACGCTAAAACTGCTCGATGGATTTCGATAAAATTTGTTATGGAGATAGCTTATACCCTAACTTAAAAAGTTGGCTACCTTTTATTCCGAAAAAAAATTGTTTTTGCGATTTTTATGCATAAAATAGCAATTTTGTAAGCTAATAATAGCAAAAAATTAGCCATTTAAATTTATCCATAATTTAATTGTTGCCAAAAAAAAAAAAAAAAAAAAAAAAAAACGAATTTATTTATTTTTTTCAACAGGAAAATAAATACATTTATCTAAACGTGAACGATAAAAAATTATAAAAAAAAATTATGCATCTCACAAAAACTGACGTCATTTTTAATTAAAAATTTCTTTTACACATTGATAAAGTGCTAATACGCAAGCGAAGTGATGACGTCACTGGCCGTTCATGGATGCAAGAAAAATATTTCCTATGTTAAACGTCCATTGGATTTTTTTGTAAAAAATTATTAAAAATCGAGGAAAATTATTTCTCGATTTTAATCCCCATATTTAGGTATAGGTATGTATTAATTATTATGTCCATGCGTTAGATTAAGTTATTTTTGTTGTAAAATTGACAAAATTTGAATTTTTAATTTCAAAACTCTAGGAATAAAAAAAAAAAAAATGGCAAATTTCCATATTCGATTGAAAACACAAACATTTCATTTCAAAAGATGATATTTACACAATAAATATCCAACTAATATACTAATTAAAAGGAAAATGATAAATATTCTATCATAGTTTGAAGTAAAATTTGTTTTCAAATGTCTAAATAATTGATATCGGTCATCCTTAGCAGAAAAAAAAAAAAAATATTGACGAATTATTTGGCGAACATAATTTAATTCCTTTCAAAAATCATGGTTATTTTAACAACTTATATTAAGAGAGTAATGAATAATATGAAACAATATTTCGTACAATGCATATTACGAAAATATACATCTGGTATGCATATTTTCGTATTACGTTTTTGATCACTAAATACAATAAGCGCCAAGAACGACAGAGTTTTGAAATTTAAAATTAAAATTTTGTCAATTTGACAGCAAAATAACTCAATCTAACACATGCACATGATAACTAATCTATACTAATATTATAAATGCGAAAGTTTGGATGGATGTTTGTTACTCAATCACGCCACAACGGCTAAACGGATCTGGATGAAATTTTGTACAGAGATAGATAATAGTCTGGAATAAGACACAGGCTTCTATTTATACCGGAAAAAAATGTAAACTTTTAATTAATCTTCTATATACAAGGATGGAACACGGGCGCAGAATTCATACAACTATCAATGTACGAAAACTTTCTACTTCTTAAATCAACGATATCATAAGTAGAGAAATTCCTTAAACAGATTCCGGTATGAATTCTGCGCCCGTGTTCCATCCCTGTATATAATATAAATATTTCTTCTATAATAAAATTTTAAAATAATTTATTTTAATTTTTAATTGTTGCCAAAGAATATTTCACGCGAATAATAATAAAAAAAAATAATAAATATTAAATTTGCTTAGGCACATGACAACATAACGTCATTATCAAAATTAAATAATAAGAAAATGAAAGCTAATTCAGATCTCTATTAAAGAGCTTTATTAGTTGATAATCCTGGGTATATTTTTAATTTTAATACTGAAGTAGATAGGACATTTTTCGCCAAGGATTCTATTTTTGTGACAGCAACCTTAAGCCAAGTAGTCCATAAAAAATATAAACAAATCTGTACATATAAAAGAGTAAACTCTATGATTCACTGACTCAACACTGCCATGACGAAATGTGGGAAAGAGGGTCACAAATTTTAGTGACCAGGTTGGTTTTCGGAGCCTGACCCCCAACTAAGACGGAATTTTGCAAAATACCCCCCCCCCCCCCCTGTCTCCCTTGGGGGGCAGAAGGCTTATCTCGGCTCCAAATTACTTAACGGTGAAGAAATTGCAGATGGAAAGACCAGACTTGAGTACAAAAAAATTACTTTCTGCGATTTTGGATTTTTAAGGGGGAGGGGGGGGGAAGGGAAAAGGTTTTGGAAGAAGGGTACTCAACACACGGGGAAATCGAACTGAACACACACTACAAAGGGATTTTATGAAATTCCACCCTACCGCCCTATGGAGAATGGGGGGCAAAAACATGTAATTCATGCGTAACGCTGCACTAAATTATATAAGGTTGGACATTTTTTATGTAAGGGACGATTATATGTATCTAACTCATAGTATGAAGAGATTTTGCGAAATTCCCTCCTTTAAGAACGGGGGGAGAGATTTAAAAAAAAAAAGTTTTAAAGCATAACTCAGCTTTAAATAATTTCATGATCTCAATTTTTTGATGTGTCGGTTAGGTATGTGTATGCAACATGCAATATGAAGTAATTTTGGAAATTTACCCCCCCCCCCCCCTTTCCTCTTGGGGCGGGCGGGGCAAAAACCACATTTTGAAGCTTAAATCCGTCCAAATTACCTAAGAATGGCGAATTTTGGTGTGTGGGTGTTAATTAAGTGTGCGAAATATGCACTTTGATGAGAGTTTGTAAAACTTTCAACTGTAACCGCGAGGGAGGGGGAGTAAGAAGCAGGTAAGGGACTGCCGAAGGCATTGGGCAACTTAAAATTAGATTTTGACGGATTTCAATGATTTTTTTTTTTTTTTTTAGATATTTTATTATTATTAATGATATGCTGTTTTGGGGATTCATTTCAATATAATGACCAGCGAAGCGGGCAAAGCCTGCTAGTATATTATAAATGTGAATGTCCGTTTATTTGACTGAGTTTCACGCTAAAACTGCTCGATGGATTTCGATAAAATTTGTTATGGAGATAGCTTATACCCTAACTTAGAAAGTTGGCTGCCTTTTATTCCGAAAAAAAACTTTTTTTTTTTTTTTGTTATTTTTATGCATAAAATAGCAATTTTGTAAGCTAATAATAGCAAAAAATTAGCCATTTAAATTTTAACTATAATTTAATTGTTGCCAAAATTTAATTTAATCTTATATATATTATAAATTTGAATGTCCGTTTATTTGACTGAGTTTCACGCTAAAACTGCTCGATGGATTTCGATAACATTTGTTATGGAAATAGCTTATACCCTAACTTAGAAAGTTGGCTGCCTTTTATTCCGAAAAAAAACTTTTTTTTTGTTATTTTTATGCATAAAATAGCAATTTTGTAAGCTAATAATAGCAAAAAATTAGCCATTTAAATTTTAACCATAATTTAATTGTTGCCAAAATTAAATTTAATTATCCATAATTTAATTGTTGTCGAGTTTATTTTTTTTTCCAACAGGAAAATAAATACATTTATCTAAACGTGAACAATAAAAAGTAAAATAAATAAATAAATTATGCATCTCACAAAAATTGACGTCATTTTAAATTTAAAATTTCTTTTACAAAGTGCTAATATAGTTTACGATGCTAATCTGTGTTGTACTAAAATCAGTTTTATTTCTAGATCCTCTGGGTGATTTTTTAAATTGTTGCGTTGAAGTACACCGAACATTTTTCGCCAAGAGGTTTAATTTAGCAACAGCGATTTTAATCTAGGTAGTTCAAGAAAAATATAAAAGAGGTTTAATTTAGCAACAGCGATTTTAATCTAGGTAGTTCAAGAAAAATGTAAATTTAATAAAGTTGTGTAGCACGATAATGTTTAGTTATTTATTTATTTTTTTATATACCATTCACTACGCTAATTTAACATACAAATAAATGAGCTGCTGTGTGTGACTGCACTTGCACGCTGTCGGGCAGAAGAAATATTTGATTAATTCAAATTAATATTTAAATAACTAAATAAAGATATGTTTAATAGAAAGCATAGTCTTGGAGACAAACTGGGCGAGTGGGCGACCAAATTTGGTGAAAAATGATAGTTTAGGGTTCCCGATGTTTCTAAGCTCTCCGACACACGGGATCGTAGACCTTGAGCTTACCAAGGGATTCTCGATGGAGTCATCTCCAAACCCCATCGCCAAAAGCTATAAGTAGGTGTGAGTTGATTTTTGAAAAAGAGTATGTAGTCACTGCGATCCAGAGTTATTCAGAGACATATTCTGAGTCATTGCACTTTAGGGATTGAGCTCTAAGCAACTGGACATTTTTCGTGAGTGAGTGGAAAATTTTTGCTCTGGTGTAGTTGATGTTATTTGCTTTACTCCTGTGGAACAAGTGACTATTTTTTAGACTGTCCCAGAACATTCATCGAATAATGACTTATACTGTACGAGTAACAGCTTCAACTGTTTCCAGAATATTCGAAGAATTAACACCAGCTATTGGACTATTTTCGAAAATATTTGTTTTAATAATAGTTTTTTTGTACAGATTCGAGAAGTTCAAAAAATGTTTGATATTGCCAAGGAGGTCCCATACTAAAGCTGTGACGAAAATAGTCGCCAATCGAAATACATTCAGTTACAAAGAAATCATTTAAATATAGTGTCCAGCGAAGCGGGCAAAGCCTGCTAGTCTATATATATATTAATGTAGGGGCATCGCTTCTTCCTCCAGGGTAGTAAATTTTCAAAATTAGTACCTTTCTAAAAAGGCCCACCAGCGGCCGAGAGCTTCTGTCCTCCATGACGGTAGACGTAAGGTGCCAGGTTCGATCCCATGTCGTGCTCGTCGGCCTAGCCGTTCTGAGTTTTCCGTGGTTTCCTCCGAAACTTGCGTAAATACGGGCTAGGACACCATAGAAAGATCCCCACGGAGGGCACTCCCCCACAGGCCCAGGACTCTTAGTGCAGTTAATTGGCCTTAATCCTATCACCACACCTTTCAAAACAACACGTCAATATTTATAAAACGACGAGTTAAACCATATATCTGTGATAATTAACACACACACACACACACATATATGTATATATATTTATATATTCTTCATTTTTAATAATAATAACAATAATAACTCAGAGCGAAAAAAAGGCATTTTCCAGATCTCGTCTGTAGGACACAAATTTGACTTTCTTTCGACGTTTAGTGTTGTACTTTGAGGTTAAAGTCGTCTGTATTCATTACGGAAAAATAACTTTTAATAAAAAAAAATTTTATGTGTTAATTAGTATAGAAACATATAGACGAAAATTTTCTTGTGGTCACAACATACTACTTACTTAATGATTTATTCTCTGATTTTAATTTATTTAAACAACAGTTAATAACGAAAAGTCCGGAAATTTGATTGGAGTCAGTATGGATTCTTTTAATATATGGTATTTATTCAATTGTCATATATTTATTAAATACAAATAATGAAGTTCTCAGGAAAAAAAACTTTGTTATATTTTTGGATACAATGCAGAATTTTAGAAGGATACTAAGTAAGAAGATCCACTATTACAATGCTAAATTTTCCTTTTTTTTTTTTTTTTTTTTTTTTTTTTTTTAAGAAAAGATTAATAATGATTGGGACACTATAATAAAATTCTTTAGATTTTTATTAAAAATAAATGAAATACTTTTTGACAGAAATAAACTATAAAAAAAAAAATAATAATAAATTAATTATTTACTTAATGAAACATCGCTTTCAACAAAATTAATAGACTTTTCGTAGAATTAGCACTTTTTTTATTTGATTGCTGTAAATATATGCAAATTACGAAAACAGCGTTTTTTCAAAGATTAGATAACCTATGCATAGTTATTAAAGCTGAAATATTTTACACAAATATCCCTTTTAATGACTTTTATGGAAATTAAAGGATTTCAGTTAAGTTTACTTTGCAATTTGATTGAATAAT
>OZ005654.1:238298839-238406339 GCA_963930645.1 Salticus scenicus | reverse complement strand
AGCCCCGGCTCACCGCTCGGAGAGCGGTGTTGAGCTATACATGGACCGAAGTCCAAGTAGAGCTGTCCCGAGAATCAGAAAGTAATTATAATTATTATTCCAAATACTGAAAATAAATTAAAAATTGTTATATAGTGGAAATTACGCATAAATGTATAAAACAAATTTCTTCGCCATATAACACAGACACTACTACTAATCATAACTTTTGAAGTCGGAATAAAATTAAATAAAAATTAATATATTTTATTCAATATACAAATTGAATTCAA
Source organism: Salticus scenicus (assembly GCA_963930645.1). NCBI lineage: Eukaryota > Metazoa > Arthropoda > Arachnida > Araneae > Salticidae > Salticus > Salticus scenicus. The sequence goes on along the minus strand of OZ005654.1, from coordinate 238,406,067 downwards.
TTCAAAATATACATTAAATTTGATATCTGCAAAACCCATCAGAAAACTACTTAGATTCAAGTGAAATAGTTAAGATTTCCCGAGAAGCAAAGGTTCGCAACGGAAATTCTAATAACTTCGTAGAAACATAAATCCCGAAATATGAAATATGTTCACAGTTCTATGTGGATTTTATTAGTGCATCAATTGTATACAATGATAAAATAGGTCCATGGTAGCCTGATCGGTAGAATACCGAATTCATAATTGGAATATTGCTGGTTCAACAATTAAATCGACCGAATGACTGTCGTGTACGCTAATGGTAGCTGGTGCACGTAAAATCTGTCGTTGCCGTAATGCCTTCATGTTTTCCAAAAATACAGTCGGCTGCAAAATTATTCGAGCACTAGCAATAATCCTTGCCAAAAAAAAGTACACTTAATACAGCTTTGTTAAATAAATCCTTGTCGAGTCATGTTCTTAATCAGTCTAAGAACATGATTCGACAAGGATTTACTTAGCAAAATAGTCTTAAGTGTACTTTTTAAATATAGGAATTATTGGCTAGTGCTCGAATAATTTTGCAGCCGACTGTACCTCTGGAGGTTACCGATGTAGGGAGCCCTCCGCAGAGTAAAAAAAATGCAATAGCATGTCTCCGGTAAATACCATTGTTGAGTCCCAGATTGTCGCCTATTGCCCAATGCGTAGGTATATTGCGACGTTAAAATCCCCTACAAAGATAAAATAATAAAGAAAATTTTGAAGAGGGATCATTCGATCGCATTTGTAGCTATCGGTCTCATAGCATATTTGTATAAAAGTATCAATTTTTAATTTTGTGCGGACTTCAGATATTATAATTAATAGTATTGTTTCTATTATCTGGTGAAGACATTTATTTTATACATTTAGGTACAATTTATAGTTTCATTTTATGTCAATTTTTAATTTATTTTTGATAGTTTGAATAATAATTATAATTACTTTTGGAGTTGGTTCTTTTAAAATTATATAAACAGTTATATGGTTGGTTACATATTTATAAAACTAAACAAACTCAAATGTAAAAAAAAAAAAAAAAAAAAAAAAAAGTTTTTAGTAAATCGTTAAAAGAACATAATATAAAATATTTTTTATGTTTCTTAAGAGTAATCCTTTGTTACAGAAAAATAAAATTCGATTATTTATATTTAAATTAATAAATAAAACACTTTAAAACACGTATAAAAGTTTAAAAAACATTTAATTAAAAACTACATATTTCTAAGCTTTTCGCCCTGAAAAGCAGGGCATCGTCAGGAAAACTACATGGTTTTGTACAGTGTGCAGCTGTGTTACAAATATATATTCCATAAATCAGGTTAAAGCTACAGTTACATCGCTACTTTAATACAAAAATTTTAGTTCATTGGTTGGAGCCATTCTACATTGACACTGAAGCAACACTTGATTACTGCAACTTACGTTGTAAAAAGTCAGTTTTGGATGGCTATTGAAAAGGCTGTCGTGGTGGTAATATCAAGGTGAAGAAAACTTGTCGAGCAATGGTAGAGTCATTCTGTTTGAGGAGTCAATGGATGGAAGCTGAAACACTGGACTGGCGTTAACAACTGTAAGAAACTTGTACGAAAACATGTAGTAGAAAGGAATCAAACCTTGAAGACAAACTGTGGATGGGAACATGAAACTTGGAGTGGCTGTAACTATCGTTGGAGAAGGATGCAGCAGCGTCCATAGAAACTTAAATGAAACTTGAAATTGATGAGGTTACATATTGAACTGGAAATATATAAATGCAAGTTAAATATCTGGTTGTATAATATAATTCCAAATTTTAGGTAGGAAAGCTGCATCTTTAGAATTAATAACATTAGGATATTTTACAATATTTACAGCTTCTGAAATTAAGAGTTCAGATATATTTTGTGGAGTTGAAATTATTTCTGCTCGATCCCATAGGGGAGGGGTTTATAAAATTCCGATACAATTGCAACTCTACAAGTTTTCTTCACCTTGATATTACCACCACGACAGCCTTTTCAATAGCCATCCAAAACTGACTTTTTACAACGCAAGTTGCAGTAATCAATTGTTGCCTCAGTGTCAATGTAGAATGGCTCCAACAAATGAACTAAATTTTTTGTATTAAAGTAGCGATGTAACTGTAGCTTTAACCTGATTTATGGAATATATATTTGTAACACAGCTGCACACTGTACAAAACCATGTAGTTTTCCTGATGATGCCCTGCTTTTCAGGGCGAAAAGCTTAGAAATATGTAGTTTTTAATTAAATGTTTTAAAAACTTTTATACGTGTTTTAAAGTGTTTTATTTATTAATTTAAAACGTTATACGTGTCTTTTTTAAAAAGTGTCTCTAAATGGGATATATTTTTTCTATTTATATTTAGTTAATCCAGATAATCGAGTTAAAATACTTTTGAAAGGTAGACATTAGTGAAATCCAACTGGAAGATATTACTAAAAGGAAAACCAGAATAACATTACTGGAATCATTTAACTAGTGTAAAGTAGTGCAAATTCATAAAAATCCACGACCTCAAATTTAATTAAATGTTATTTTTCTATAAAATCAATAATTATCAGTTGGAAGAAAGCTTGATTGGAAATTATTGTTGTTATTATTATTATTTATAAACATATGTTTAAAAAAAAGACTCTCTAATTTTATTATTATTTTTTTTTTTTAATACGAATTATTTATTTTTTATCTTATTGCAAATTCTTCTTTTTACTTTCCGAACACTATAGTGAGGAAAGTATTGTAATCATGTCAAAAATCCGAATTTGAGATTTTGATGTTTCTATACGTTTCGAGGTTCATTGAGTCCGTTTTCACTATTTTTACGATGATGTATGTATGTATGTGTGTATGTATGTGTGTATGTCTGTGAGTGAACACGCTAGCGTCTAAACGCTTTGTTCGAATAAGCTGAAGGTTGGTGCGTATATTGTAAGTCAGCATAGTACGAACACTATAGATTTTGGTGAATCTAGCACTTATAGGTTTTTTACAGGGACACCAGGAAAAATTCTTTATCATTATGGCCTATGAGGCCAAATTTTTAAAAGTGCAATAGCGTCTAAACGCTTCATTAATCTTAGCAAAAAAATTGTACACATGCTATAGGTCACAGTTTCACGAACTGTATAGATTTTGGTGACTTTAGCACTTACTGTTTTTTTTACAGGGGCACAAAAGAAAATTATTTATCATTATGGCCTATGGGGCCAAAATTTTAAAAGTATGATAGCGTCTAAACGCCTTATTATTCTGAGTAAAAAAATTGTACACATGCTATAGGTCACAGTTTCACGAATTGTATAGATTTTGGTAAATTTAGCACTTACAGTGTTCTTACAGGGACACAAAGAAAAATTTCTTATCATATGGCCTATGCGACCAAATGCTTAAAAGTGCGATAGCATCTAAACGTCTTATTCAATTGAGCTGAAAATTTATATGAATATTCTAAATCAAAGTTGCACTAACTATGAGCATTTTGGTGAATCTAGCATTTATAGGTTTTTACAGGGACACAACGAAAAATCCTTTATCATTATGATCTATGGGTTCAGTAGCTTTAAATAAAGCATCGTGTAATATATGGAGAAAAATACTCAAACACTCTATTATGTTTTTCTCTCTTTTGTTTGTTTAACAACTCCTCTTTCTTTACTTCATTTACAAAACTGTTAATTACTCAATGTTCGAAAAGTCGAGTGGAGTCACTCCAGATTTTTTTATATTTTTTAATTGCTTTAAGTATATATAAGAAAGGTATGACTTTTTAAAAATGAAGTCTTTATTCTACACTGTATGCTCATCTTAAGATTCCGAACACTTCATCTTAAACAAAATGTTAAAAAAAAAAAAAAAAAAAAAAAACATACAACTTTGAAGAAGCAAACGAAAAAAAAAAAAAATAATAAGAGAGAAGAGAGAGAGAGATCTAAATTAACACCATCAAAAGTAAAAAGCAAAATAGATTAAGTTAAAAGTCCCAAAGAGCGAAAGTTGTAATAAATGGAGAGTCGAGAATTTTCACATATTATTAAAATTTATATTACAGTGTTTACGTATTTTATTACATGTCATAATATATGTTAGAAAAAAAAAGATATCTTTGTTTTGTTTAATTTATTAAAATTTTAAATTTAATTATTACAGAGTAATAATAGGCTATTAAAAATAATTTTTCTAAATGAGTATTTTCTTTCATAAATATAATTAATATTAATCAACAGTCAGGAACGCTTTTTAAAACATTAAACGCAAAATTGTTTATATAATGAAAAAGATCCTTCCCATTTCCACTATATACGTTAAAGAAAAAACAAAATAAATAAAAAAATAAAAAACTCCACTTAGAAAAAAAGTTACCACGTTATCAATTCTAAAAGAAAATGCGAATAGATTAATAAATATACATAAAGATTAAAAATATTTTTTTCCTCCAAAGTAAACATGAATAAGAAAGGAACTTTTTCATTATTAAAAAAATAATAATAACAAAGAAAAGGCTGTAGTGTTCTATTGATTTTAATCGTTCATATATTCTAGTTGTTTATGAAAGTTCTTTGCTTAAAAAAGTAATTATAATATTACTTTTTTTTATTATTCTTGATTTTTCTTGATTTTTTATCTTAACTTCAAATTACCATATGTTTAAATTTTTCTGTTTTCTTTTTTTCTTTTCTTTTTTGCTGTTGATCTTAAAGCGTTAATTTCAAAAACCTACAACAACAGATATGTCATTAGCTAAAATTCTAACGAAAATTCTAAAGGATTACTGTTAATGAAAGTTTTTGTTAATTAAAATACCTGTACGAAATTAATTTTCGACATTTTATGTCATTAAAAAAAAAAAAAAAAAAAAGTTTAATTTGGAAACTTTCGATAGAAAATTTTTCTGTAAACATATGTCAAAATTTCATAAGTTTCTTTCTTTCATTTTCCATTTTTTTTTACGACACGATTTTAATTATTTTTATTGTATGATCTATTCTTCTTTTCGATATTTTTTATCCTGTTTTAAAAATATAAAAATAAATAAACGAATGACAGTATAAAAATTAGTAGTTTATCCTACGTTCTATACTCAGTTTAAGAGGTTCTAATTAAAGTCATCTCACCTCAGAAATAGCATTGAAAAAAAAAAAAAGAAATAAAAGAAATAAGTTTAAATGAAGTAAAAAAAAAAAAAAAAAAAATTACACTATCAAAAATAAAAAGTGAAATAGAATACACTAAATGTTCTAAATCTCTAAAATACCAATACCCTTATTGCTCAACAGATAGATTTTCACCTTATTATATTAGTCTTGAGTTACCTTGTCGGTAGGGACTACCACACCAAAGTGAGAAATACTCGTTCATGGAACTACTTTACCTAATATGGCGTTCTCCAACTCAAAATGATCCCTTAATTATTTAATATGTATATTAATGATATACCTGATACCCCAACACTTCTTTGGCTATTTTTGTAGACGATACCTGTATTTTTGCATTTAATGTTTCTAGACGTTTCACAATTTCGGCTATTTCCCATCATCTAAAAATTCAAATTCTTTCGAATTAGTTCTCCGACTGAAGAATTACATTGAAAACAAATAAAATCTAAACATTTCTTGTTTTCTACGTGGAAGTCAATCCATGACACATAATACTAGAGATAAATATAAAATTCAATTTGGCACTCTCCCCCTACCACTGTAAATAACTTGCAGTTTTTCTTGATTGTAGTATCACTTTCAAATATCAGATTACCACGGCGCATAGCAAATTATGAGCTTCAAAAAATATACTTGTGCCTTTTTTTTTTCTCGAAATAGTAATTTAATTTTTAAAAATAAAATACTCCACTACAAATCCCATTTATGTATCATTCTTACTTAGGCTTATATGGTGTGGTCAAACGCAGCCAAAATTCATATTAATTTTCTCATTAAAACATAAGATTGAACCATTCGACTAACATTTGATGTGCCCTGGTATGTTCGAAATTTTCTTATCTACAAGGAAGTATTCAGGAATATATTTAAAGATTTTACTCAGATCTATACAGTAAATGCGACGGTGACCTGTAACATATACATAAACAGCTCATCCGGATGAGCTGTTTAGACGCTATAAAATTTTAAATAATTTGAGCCCATAAGTCACAATGATAAAGATTTTTTTTTTTTTTTTTTTTGTATTTTTTTTTTTTTGTTTTTGTTTCTCTCTTAAAAAAAAAAAAAATAATAATAACTATAAAGACTACATAGTCCAAAATGTATACAGTTAGTGGATGGTTATCTATAACATGTATATAAGTTTTTAGCTTAATCCGATATGGCGTTTAAACGCTATCATACTTTAAATAATTTGAGCACATAGGGCATAATGATAAAAAAGAAAAAAAAAATATATATATATATCGTTGTGTTCCCGTAAAAGAAATATACGGGCTAGATTAACCAAAATTTATGCACTTTGTGCAACGGTAACCTATAACATTTGTATAAATTTTGAGCTCAACTGAATAAGGCGGTTAGACGCTATCGCAGTGAAAAAGAATGGGGCCCATATAGACCATAATGATAAAGAATTTTTCTTTGTGTCCCTATAAAACACTGTACACACTAGATTCACCAAAATTTATACAGTTAGTGCGACTATGACTCATAACGTGTGTATAAATTTTCAGCTCAGTCAAATAAGGCATTTAGACGCTATAGCATTTTAAATATTTGGGCCCATAAACCATAAAGATAAAGAATTTTTTGTTTGTGTTCCTGTAAAAAAACTATAATAAACTATTCACCAAAATCAAAAAGGTTCGTGCTATGTTGACCTTTAACGATCGTACCAACTTTCAGCTCATTCGAACAAAGCGTTTAGACGCTATCTTATTCACTCACATTTATACACACATACATCATCGTAAAAATAGTAAATATGAATTCACGTGACCTGAAAACGTGTTGAAACTCCAATACCTCAAACTGGGATTTTACACATGATTACAATACTTTCCTCACTATACATAGTGTTCGGAAATTAAAAAATATTAAGTTTTCTTTTGCAAGTTTTTAAAGAAACCGTTATATCTCCATAAATATATGTGGTAGCTTCATAAAAAGTTATGCAGATATTTAAAAGAACCCTCACAATCACATGCTGCATCCAAAATGCATTTCAAGCGTAACTTTCTACAGGGTGATCCAAAACATTTTGACTGTTTAAAAATTTTTTACTGGTCTAGTTTTCCTCTTCAGGATAGAACTTTTTCTGAAATATATAGGTGCAGTATAACATGTTCTTTATACTTCTAAAGTTTCAAGGTCATTCCTGCAGAATTGTTTTAGATATTTGATAAAACATCTAAACTCGAAAGTGCTCGCTACTTATTGGTAGATAGTGTATTTTATACTACGTAATTTTAATTTCCATCTTCAAAAATTCATCCCTGAAATTCTCGAAAAAATTTCACTATTTTAACTTCACTGGAGAAACTCAAGTATTTCTTATTTTTTAAAAGTGTTTAAAAATTCTGATGTCTGTTGATTTTAAAAGAGCGTAATTGCCTTGCCCATTAAAAGGCTTAAAGAATGTTTAACAAGTTATTTTTTGAAATTTTATGGTATATTAAAATATCTATTTTGGAAATTTTCCACAGAATATTTTTTTGTAAGAAAATTTCATAAAATTATATGTATATTAATTTCTCTTATTGAAAAATCAATTTTTGTTGTACACTGTAAAAAATTTTGTGTAAGAATACGCAACATTAGTGAGGGAATTTATTTTCCTCAACCATGTTGAGAAATGTTATCATCTATAGCTGTGTAACAGAAGCCTACAGTGAAATGTTACGCAATTAAAACTGGTAGCATTCCTCTACATGGTGGTGGCCAGTAACCCCTCAGTATTGAGGCAGTTTAGAGAAATATTTCCAGTTGTAATTGTGTAACATTCCACTGTATGCCTCTGTTACACAGCTATAGATGATAACATTTCTCAACATGGTTGAGGAAAGAAATTCCTTGAATAACGTTGTGTATTATTACACAAAATCTTTTACAGCGTATATTTTTAACCCACTTTAAAAATTTAAAAATACATAAATAAGTGACCGAATAAAAAAAAATATTTTATTCAATACTCAGCTTAAGAGATATTGATTAAGACTACCTTATCGCGAAAATAATATTTGAAAATAAGTAAATAAACGCAGATTGAAATTTGGAAAAAAAAAAGAAAAAATGAAAAAGAGAAAGAAATTGACACTGTGAAAATTAAAAAAGCAAAATATAATATGTTTAAAGGAACTAGAGAGACAGAAATGGTGCGTCGATTATTTGCATACATTATTGGTATTGTTATTATATTGTTATTATATATTTTTATAGTATTCAAGTACATCATTAATGTTTATATTATAGCATTTATAAACATTATTATTTATATTTTACGATTCAACTAATTCATTATCTTTGGTTTGGTTTTTTAACAAAAACCTTAAGTTTATTCATTAGAGTGAGAAATTAAAGGCTAGTAATAAATAATAATAATTTTTGTGATGAGAGCTTTGCTCTTAGTTTAATATTTGAACTAGCAGGCTTTGCCCGCTTCGCTGGCCACTAAATTTAAAGGAAAATCTTTTCTATATAGCTTTATAAAAATAAAATAAAATAAATTACTGAAATTGTTCAAAAGCTCGCTCCAGGTCCCTGCTGCATTCGGCAGCGATTTGGTCATCCACTGCAACTCGGGCGCTTGTCCCTATTACCTGCGACAATAGTTTACCAATGAACTTCCATTTAGGTGCTTATTATATAACAGTTTCGAAATAGATAGAATCGAAAAAATTGGAGTTTCCCTTTTATATTTGAATCCCAGTTACATGTGAACAACACTATACGTGTTGTTCACATGTAACTCGGACTGGACTCAAATGTAACTGGGTTTAGACAACACAATATTTGCTTTTACGTTATTTCATATGTTTATTTCGTTTATCCAATCAACCATTAAATGACAGCAATTTCACGCCAAATATTACAATATGCTGTGACCGGCTACGTCTGTCGCATGAGACAATTAATTTTTTGTGTTTATATAGAATTCATGGGTTGTAAACCTGATAGTACAGCCTTAATATAGTTCTCTTTGGCGGCTTTCGAATTTTTGTCACCATTTTAGACTTAATCCATTGTAACAATAAGACTTAATCCCTTGTAACAATATGCTATGATCGCTATTTCTGCCGTATTTTAGACAACTAATCTTTTTATGGTTATATATATTTCCCATTAAACATATTTTTATTTATTTATTTAAATATTAATTTGAATTATTCAAATATTTCTGTTCGACAGCGTGCAAGTGCAGTAACACACAGAGGCTCATTTTTTTGTATGATAAATTGGCATAGTGATTATTATATAAAAAAAATAAATAAATAGGTAAACATTATCGTGTTACACAACTTTATTATGTCGCTCACCTGGCGGCTTTTGAATTTTTGTCGCCATATTAGCGATGGATTTTTTTTTTTTTTTTTGTATGAAAAGGGGAAGACTATTTTGCTAATAATTTTATCAGACTCTTTTTTGTTTATACATAAGAATCCTTTATATTCTGCTTATATTTTTTATGGTTTTTAGGTTTAAAATAGTGCTTGTTGAAATAAATTTCCTATCTTTAAAACTGAATTTGTTCTGTAAATTTTGTGTGAAAATAAATCGTTTATGTTTTTATATACTTGATGCGCTACTTAGATTAAAATGGCTGTTGCAAAATTAAACTTCTTGTCGAAAAACGTTCGGTGTACTTCAACACCAAAATTTAAAAAATCGCCCAGCAGGATCTATTAATGAAACTGATAAAATAAAAATATGGTTCATAGAGTTTTAATAATCTATTTAATATTTTTAAAACCCAAATTATTAATGTATCGTATCATATACATAGATATAGTAATAATATATAGATTGATCATTGGGGAGAAAAAAGTGATTCCTTTTCACTCGGGAAAAGACGGCGATTTTACCAAAATATGACAGTCTTTCCCCGAGTGAATACACACGGGAATACACATGAATGTTTTAGCAAATAAAATTCATGAATAATTTATTTACTAAAGGTGAATGAAAAGCTCCAGATATAGTTTGAAATTCATTCTTCTTTTTTTCCTTTTTTCCTTCAATACCACTTAATGGCTGATTCCAAAGAATTTTTTTCGGCATCAAAAATCTTTGCACTATAATATGGGGATGATAGATCTATATATATTATTATATCTATGATCACATAAATCTTTTTGGAGATAGAATAAAACTTAATTTGAAAAAAAAAAAAAATATATATATATATATCTTTTGTTTATTAACCAAAATAATTGATGAAATTTGAAATGCAAGTTGGTCTTGTGGGGTACAGGCTGTATATTATATTTTTGTGTTCGTGAGAGAAAATTTAAAATAATTTAAAAATTGCAATTTTTAATCCCACTTAAAAATCATGTGACTTAATGTGAAGCAGATTGTTCATTTTTTTTCTCCTAACGGTTTCCATACAATCTTCTGCTGTTGCCACCTAAAATTCATACTTTAGTTAATTTTAAAAAATCTAATTGTCCGATTGATAAGCTGTTTAATGCATCGGATTTACAAAAATTTTCCCTTTCATTTGCTATCTTATTTGTAACGATGCGACTGATATTTCTAATTTATTTTCCTCATTTTAAATAAATGTACGGTTTTTTTTTTTTAAATTATTATTATTTTGTCGAAAAAAAAAATTGGCAACAATTAAATTATGGATAAAATTTTAAAATTTAAATGGCTTATTTATCAGAAATTAGAAGGTTATTATTTTCACATTTTAATTAATTAAGATAAAACTAATAATCCGATTGATAAGCTGTTTAATGCATCGGATTTACAAAAATTTTTCCTTTCATTTGGTATCTTATTTGTAACGATGCGACTGATTTTTCTAATTTATTTTCTAATATTTCTGATTTATTTTCCTCATTTTAAATAAATGTACTTTTTTTTTTTTTTTGTTATTATTATTTTTGTCGAAAAAAAAATTGACAACAATTAAATTATGGATAAAATGTTAAAATTTAAATGGCTTATTTATCAGAAATTAGAAGGTTATTATTTTCACATTTTAATTAATTAAGAAAAAACTAATCAAAAATTCGAAAATCTGACTTCGATGTGCACAATGACCCTTCGGGGGGCGCCTTTGTGTTAAATCTCGTGACTGTCCGAGCTACCGTTTTCAAGAACAGTGAAATATACAAATATTGCTCACTTAATAGTATAAGATATGAATCAATAATCTGGAACACTTTTTAAAATACTAAACGCAGAAATATTTATTACAATGGAAAATATTCTTTTCGTTTTCAATATACGAGTTTTTACAGCACTTTGAGAAAAAAAAAAAAAAAAAAAAAAAAAAAAACACGCTACCATTTCTAAAAGAAATGAGGAAAAAATTAATAAATAACCATAAAGATTAAACAGCCCTTTTTTCCCCTCTAAAGTAAACATGAATAAGAAAAGAGCTTTTCATTCTTAAGAAAATGTTAGTAACAAAGAAAAGGCTGTACAGTGTTTTATTGATCTTTAACCGTTCATACAATACTTTGAAGTTGTTTGTGAAATTTCCTTGCTTAAAAAGGTAATTATAATAATATTATTGTGATTTTTTTTTCCCGAAAAAAAAAAAAAATAAATAAATAAAAAAAATAATAATTCGAAAAATCTACAACAGGTATGTCAATAGCTAAAAAAAAAAAAAAAAAAAAAAAAAAGATAAAGATAAATAAATAAAAATTATAAAAGATAGTTCGTTGATGACAGTTTTCTTAATTTAAATGTCTTTAATAAGTTAATTTTCGATTTATTGTGTCATATAAAAACATTTGTTTTTGGGAATTTTTAACGAAACATTTTTTAAAGTATATGTCAAAACTTCATAAGATGTTTTTTTTTTTTTTCTGATATACAATTTTATTGATTTTTATTGTATGTATAATTCTTCTTTTCCATACTTTTAAACCTGCTTCGTAAACTAAAAAAAATAAAAAATAAAATAAAATAAAATAAAATAAAATAAGAGAGTAAATGAATCTGTCAGAGAAAGAATTTATATTAGGCCGACAGGAATTTTCTGTATATTTTCTGTATCGGTTTTGGAACTAGTTTCTTTTTCTTTCTTTCTTTCTTTCTTTCTTTTTTTTCTTTTAATAATTTTGAGTCAGGTTGTGGGAAGGAAGGCCGACTGACTGCATTAGGGTCCTAGGCCTTAGGGAGAGTGCCATGAGGGGGGTCTTTCCAATGGGTCCTAGCTAATATTTACGCAAGTTTTGAAGGAAACCTCCGAACAGCTGGGCCAACGAGCGCGACCTGGGGTTGAACCCTGTACCTCACGTCTACTAGCTCTGAGCGCAGAATTGCTCAGCTGATAGTGGGCCCTTTTTAAGGAGTCAGGTACCTTTGAACTGTGGAAATATGAGTAAAAATAATCATGGTTCTTTTTACAATAACTTGAAAGAGAATTTTTTTTTTTTTTTTTTTACTTGTAGTTTTTAACAAGCGTTAAAAAATATTTTATCTTTCTGTTATATGCTGTTTAAATACATGTACATTTTTTAATTGTATTTTTTTTTTCAAAACGTCAAAGCTAATTTTTTGTCAATATAAGCCTTGCGCGTAGGATTACATGCAAATGGTACATGACATGAACCTAAAAATATTGTGCACATGTAAAAAAAAACCTTATAATTAAAATGACGAAAAATAATTTTGCTAGAAATCTCCATACTTTATTTAATAATAATTGTAATATTTTTTTTTTTTAACTTTCACAATATTTGACGTAATTACTCTCACTAGTATCGCCCGGTGGTCGAAACGCGGCCACATTTTCTGCAAAGAAAAGCAAAGCAATTGCCTTCTCGTAAATGGAATTAAATTGCAACACAGCTGCGCCAATTATTTGTCGATATGCATTCAAAGTGGCTCAGCAGAGTATTACTTAATATATTTCTCTAAGTTTGGTACACTGTAGATGCTGAGACTTTTCTGAAATGAGAAGAAATCGTAACGTGGAAGCGCCCCTGTTTCGTGAAATAGCCCAAAACTAATCGGCGCCGATTCAAACCAAGGTCCAACCAAATATCAAGTTCGGTTAAATTAAATTTATTGGTTCATAAAGTACAGTGTTCGATCTCAAAAAGACAGATATTTTCTAAAAATGGTTGAATTGAGTTCAGGAAATCTAAAAACGTGTAACTTTATCAAAATCCGAAAATTTAATTTTTCTGAATCTTAAACTTCTTATATATGCAGAGGATAGAATAATAAATCCACTTTTTTTAAAAATAAGTATTCAATTTCAGTTAATTGAAATGCAAGGAAATCTCACAACGTGTGAATTTATCGAAAACCAGAAATCGAAATTTTTTCCGTATCTTTACTTTCTTCTTATACATACAGAAGCTAGTAATAAATCCCCTTTTTCAAAAATTAGTAGTCAATTTCAGTCAGTTGAAATGCAAGGAAATCTCAAAATGTGTAAATTCCTCGAAAATCGGAAATCAAAAGTTTTTCCAAATCTTAAACTTTCTTCTTATATATTTAGAAGATATGTGCAAGCGAAGTGTGACGTCACTGACCGTCGTTGGGGCCAAGTAAAAGATTTCCTATGCTAATCGTGCATTTATAAAAAATTATTAAAAAGTGAGGGAAATTATTTTCCGACTTTTATCCCCATATTCTGTATAATTAAAAATTAGTCATCGTGCACATGTGTTAGATTAAGTTATTTTGCTGTCAAATTGACAATATTTTAATTTTAAATTTCAAAACTCTAGAAACGAATTGGGCATAGTTTGATATCTGTTCGTCCTTGGTGTTTTGTGTATTTGGCGATCAAAAACGTAATACGAAAACATACATGCGAGATGTATATTTTCGTAATACCTATATTTTCTACGAAATATTTTTTCATATTATTGATTGCTTGTCATGGTTGCAAATCATGGTTATTTTATAACCATGATTTTTGAAAGGAATTAATTTTCGCCAGGTAATTTGGCGATCTTTCATATATATATACATATATTTCTTTTTTTTTTTCCCACCAAGGATGGCAGATATCAAATCTGTTCTTTTAACATGAAATTAAATGTTTATGTTTATATTCGAAAATGGAAGTCTGTCATTTTATTTTTCGAGAGTTTCGAACTTTAAAATTAAAATTTTATGAATTTTACAGAAAAAATAACTCAATCTAACACACACAGACAGTAACTTATATATAACTATACTCAAATATGGGGATTGAAATCGGGAGATTTTTCTTAATGTTAAAATATATGTATATATATATAATAAAATATATAAATAAATAAATAAAAAATAAAAAATATCCAACAGACGATTAACATAAGAAATCTTTTGCTTGGCCCAACAGACGGTCAGGGGCGTCATCACTTCGCCTGCGTATAGTAGAAAATCTTTTTTTTTTTTCTTTTTAAATAAGTAGTCGATTTCAGTTAATTGGAATGTATTTTTTTTCCTTAAAAATATATCTTCAAATTAAAGCTGACGTAAATCACAAAAAAAAAAAAAAAAAAAAAAAAAAAAGAAAGAAAGAAAGAAAAGAAAGACAGAAAGAAAAAATTAGATCTTAGAAAAAAAGAACTCGCATAAATCAAATCCTTTTTTAACTTGCATAAATGTTCCACAGTATAAACTTTCAATCTACAACTCATTCACTCAAATTTCTACCATTTAATTGCTGTTTTCTCTTAGAATATAAAATCTGTAGTCGAGAGTATATTCATGGTACATTATACAAATTACTGCGTCTATGGTTTTGTTTTAGTTTGCAGAAATTGGGAAATTTAACAACTTTCTACTTTAGGTATTTTTCAATAAAAGATTACGTGTATAAAATAGAAAAATGCATAAAAAATAAAAGTATTTTTAAAGGCTTTCTTGACATCGTAAGAAAATAATTTTTGTATTCTGCACATCTGGCTAATCATACCTTTCGAATGATACCATTTTCAACCTTCAATTAATATGTTAAAAGCGTACCACGAATTTCATGCTTGCCAATTAATATAATAGATAATTGAGGCACTGACATGGGAAAGGTACTAAGTTATAAAATGTAAATTTTACAAGGGACACACACACAAAAAAAAAAAAAAAAAAAAAAAAAAAAAAAAAATTGAATTAAACTAAATATTAATTTATTTATTTGTTTATTTATTTATTTATTTATTTTTGGGGAGGGGGCAATATACTTAAAAAACAGTCATATTGTATTCAGAAAGCATTTGTTATCCCAGCATTATATTTTTTGTGAATAAACAAATGATTATAGGTTACAAAAGTTACGGTAAAATACTACCCTACCTAAAATGACTTACTGCTTTTTCCATGTCAGTGCCTCAATTAGAAACCGTTTACAGTTACAATGCTAATTGTATGTCATTTCATACATTTTTATCCCATGTAAAAACTGTTAAACTTTCATTAAATTCTGGCTAACCGTCACGAAGATATTGTGTACGCAAGATTATATATAGACAAAAAAAAAAAAAAAAAAACACTCTGACATTTTTATATATTTTTTTCTTTAATCATGGCTTTAAATAATTCATAAAAAGGACATTATTAAAATTTGTTAAAATTTGCAAATTTCAAAAGTAATTATTTTTTTTATTCTTATAAATAAAGTTATAGTAATTTTTTAGTTCCCCATCATACTATAGGTATGGGGAACTTAGGTAATCGTGAAAATTTTCGACCTCGTTTTTTTTACATTTTACACGTTTTCAGGCGTGAGGAATCCGAAAATGACAAAATTTGTATGGTGTCTGTCTGTAGGGTGTCCGTTAGTCTGTTAGTCTGTTAGTCTGTTAGTGTGTTAGTCCGTTAGTTTGCTAGTCTGTGTACACGATATCTCAAGAACAAATTTTTGCAGAGAGATCAGATCAGTTTTAAAATATTACTTTCGACACTGGCAAGAACCCTATTTATTTGCAACATTCGATTTTAAAAACTTCGTAAGTTATTAGAAATTTACGATTTTCTTAACATGGGAGAATAGGACAAAAATTCAGTTAAACGTGCATTAAATGGAAACTTTTTACTGTAAAAATGTCAGACCAGTTTTAAAATATCAGTTTTGATGCCGGAATGAACATCAGTAACTATAAATATGCTACTTTGAAAATTTCGCAAGTTATTGGAAATTTACGAATTTCTTAACATGGCAGTATAGGGCAAAATTTCACATAAACGTCAATGTTTAGCGATATTTTCATCGTAAAGATGTCAGACTACTTTTGAAATATTATTTAGGACACTGGCATGAATATTAATGACTATGAATTTTCAAATATAAAAATTTCGTAAGTTATTGGAAATTTACGAATTTCTTAACATGGTAGAATAGAGAAAAATTTCACATAAACGTCAATCTTGAGGGATATTTTCATCGTAAAGATGTCAAACCACTTTCTAAATATTATTTAGGATACTGGCAGGAATATCATAGGCTATGGTTTTTCCAATTTAAAAAATTCGTAAGTTATTTCGAATTTACGATTTACTTAACATGTCGGAATAAGGCAAAATTGAGCATAAACTTCCATTTTGAGTATCATAAATACATTAGACAACTTCAAAATTACATTTATGTTATTTGTTTGAACAGGATTGAATACAAATATTCTAATAGGAAAATTTCGTAAATTATTCGTAATTTACGATTTTATCAACATGGCGAAATTGTAAATTTTTCATATAAATATGAATTTTGAGTATTATTGCATTGGAAATAGTAGTATGAAAACTAAACAAAGGAATTGACCCTGATAAAATAAATTAATAGATTAGAATAAGATAAATATATGGAAGTGAACGGTGGATAGCCTATTAGGCGGGGATTTCATTCTGTTACTGTATCAAGCTTTGGTCAAATTCATTTCTTTTAACATGATTATAATATGTCTCGTACTAGAAATTTATGAGAACATAAATATGATGGGGAACTGAGAAGAGTCCACCTATGCCAACTAGTTTATTCATTCAACGGTAAGAACATAGGAAAAACAATGTAACTCCATGAATTTTAATACGATTGTCTACAGAAAAGCTCCATTAAATGAAAATGACGCAATGTGTAATATTTATGACGCATGCAAAAAAAGGCATAATCGTATTCTGTTTTTCATGAATTTTTTTTGAACGATTTCGTTTTTTCTCAGAAATACGAGACTTTTGTTTAACTGAAATTTTTACCACTTGTCATTACAATAGTTAACAACCGATTTTCAAAAATGTAAAATATTTTACAATTTACATGTATTATGATAAGATAAGTAAAGAAATAAAATGGTAAAACTGAATGTTGTTGGACATCCTGACATATTAAATGCGAAACACAGTATTTGATAACAAAGCAAAATGTCTGATTGGATACCATATTTCTGGCTATACTAATTACAGTTTTTCCAGATACTAATTAAACTAAAATACCACTTTCAATTCTCAATTCCCATAATTAATATGATAAAAGTGTACGACAAATTTCGTGCTTGTCTTTTAATATACAGATACGATAATAAAAGAAACAAACTACTGACAAATTATGTAGCTCAATTAACTGGCAAAGAAATTTGCAAGACTAAATAAACTAAGTAAAGCCGAAAAAAAAAAAAAAAAAAAAAAAAAAAGGATTTCTTAAGTATCTAACTGAAGTACTAAATAAATCTGTTTTACAAAATTTGCTTAATTGTCTCAAACGATATTAAATATTAAAACACAAACCAAGAACCCATCGTTTTGATTTTTTTCCGCACTCTGTGATACTCTGTTTACTTTGACTTTTTATTCTCCTTCTATTTTATATTCTTGTACACAAATCAGATTGGACAGACATATCATGATATATCTACGGTTAACGTATCTAAATTACATTGTATCTATTTTCCACTTTTTCATATACACAAAACAACTAAAAAGAATTATATAATATTATATACACCGAAAATCATATCAGTAGTAAATGAATCGTAAAAAGTTTGGATAAAAATATTAAAAGCTGTATTATTACACAATAAATGATTACAAATGAAAATATATTTTCGATTCTTCGAAGAAGGCAGAGAAATAAATATCATAATTTAGCAGTTATATTTATTTTTTAAATATTATTTTATTTTTCCCTTAAATGTAAAATTTTACTCATTTATGAAAAATTTATTCGTTTAAAAATTTTTCTAGAGAAAGAAAGCAAGGGTTTTTTTTTTTTTTTTTTTTTGTGCTAGAGGCCTATTTCAGTCGGTACAGTTGTCGAATTTTTATACGTCACTCTTAATAGTGCTAAGGGCCTATTTCAGTCGGTTTATTGAATGGGGATTTATTGAATGAAGTCCCCCCCCAGGCCCAAATTTGACATGAGTCCCCCCCAAGGTACCCCTATTTCACTCGGTACAGCGTTGTCGAATTTTTATACGTCACTCTTAATAGTGCTAAGGGCCTATTTCAGTCGGTTTATTGAATGGGGATTTATTGAATGAAGTCCCCCCAAGGCCCAACTTTGACATGAGTTCCCCCAGGCCCAACTTTGACATGAGTCCCCCCCCCCCCCCCCAAGGTACAACTTTGACATGAGAATCTGTCAATGTCAGATTTTCATGTTTTAAATAATGAAATAATATCGTGTCTGTATAATTTTTTTTTTTTTTTAAATTAAGAGATTTGATTTTTCTTCGAGTAATCCCCTTTTCATTTCAACTATGCATTTTTCTCCAAAAATTTCCCAATCTTTTAATAGATAAACCAAGTGTTGAGTAGCCCCATAATACTTTAAATTTCAAAAGAATTTCAATTCTGGCGAGTGAGAAACAACTGATGGTTCCTAAGAAAAAGCAAGTGTTTGACCTGAAGAAATATTTCAGTGTGAGTTATAACAGATAGTGTTTAACGTAAGTAGGTATCCTTTGACAAAATTTTTACCAAAATTTAAAATCCTTAAGACTACTTGTGATGGAAACGCGTAATATCCTGCCGAGAATCGTTTTAGAACAAACTTTTCTGAAATGACATCTTTTCTATTTTTTCTCAGCGTATAAGAAAAAAAAAAAAAAAATGTCAGACAACCAAATTTCTGCAAAAAGCATCAGTGTAAAATATTTTCTTAAATAACAGAATACTTTTGTAACTTTCTAACAGAAAGTTTCTGTCTTTTAAATCTATAGACTTTTACGGGAAAAAAAAAAAAAAAAAAAAAAAAAAAAATCATCTCACTCTGTCAAAAGACTTATTTTTTCAGTAAACGGATAAAATCCGTAATCATTGTTAAAAACTTTATTTGGTAAGTACGTATTTCGCCTGTTTTGTAAAAAAAAACTTAAAATCAAATCAAAATTGGAAAGTACTAAAGTAACGTGATTCTACGACTTTTTGAGATAAAGCATTTGCCCACTCTCCTGGGGGCCACTAGCGGCAGAGCAGTTCGGCGTTCAAAGCTGGTAGACGTGAGGTGCTGTGTTCGATCACAGGTCGCGCTCGTCGGCCTAGCCGTTCGGCGTTTTCCGTGTTTTTCTCCGGAACTTGCATAAATATGGGCTAACCCCTTAGAAAGACCCCCATGGAGGGCGCTCCCTTGATCAGTTAATCGGTCTTAATTCCCACAACCAACCAACCATGCACTATGCGGAGGGCTCGATCCTGTCAGGAAAAGTTCCACTTTTGTGAGGCAGTTTTTACAATGTGCACTACAAAAAAAAAATCTGTTTCTGAGAGTATTTTCTCGATTGTTCGATTATTACAAGAAATTCCTGTCTGAAATTCCTTCCCGTAGCATACTGATATTTTTTGGTCACTTTTGCTACAGGAATTTTCTGGAATATAACAAGATTTTTTTTCTCAACGAATACAGTGTCAATTAAGCAAAACGGGAGTAAGAAAAAAATAAGACCGGCAAGACAATCTCAGAGCTGAATATTACGTGATTTTCACAGATTATAAACACTTTCCAACTATAATTAGAAGTAACATCATTTAGCATTCAACGTACTTTATCTCCATAATGACACTTCAAATACATAATTTATTTTTAATTATTAAGTGAGAAATGTAATAAAAATGATTTATTGCATAATGCAGGGTGTCCAAGAATTATCTTTACAACTTTGAAATTTAATAACTTTTGAAATAAAAAAGCTATTCACATTCTGTGTTCTGCAGTTATTAGTGCAACTCATAAAGTTTTTTTTTTCTGTTTAGGTTAGCCATTTGTAACTGAGCATGTGGACCCCACAGGAGAAAGCACAATGTGTGGCATGGTTCATTGAGAGCAAATCGGACACACAAGTTCAACTCAATTGCAGGACCAAATTTGGCAAGGCGCCACCATGCAGACCCACTATCCATGCATGGCACACCAACTTCATGACCACAGGCTCAGTGTTACATAAGAAAGGAGTAGGACGACCCAGCACAAGTGATGAAACTGTTGAGCGGGTTCGCGAAGCATTCCAGCGCAGTCCCAAAAAATCAGTTCTTATGTAACACTGAGCCTGTGGTCATGAAGCTGTTGTGCCATGCACGGATGGTGGGTCTGGATGGTGGCGTCTTGCCAGATTTGGTCCTGCAATTAAGTTGAACTTGTGTGTCCGATTTGATCTCAATGAACCATGCCACACATTGTGCTTTCTCCTGTGGGGTCCACATACTCAGTTACAACTGGCTAACCTAAACAGAAAAAAACTTTATGAGTTGCACTAATAACTGCAGAACACAGAATGTGAATATCCTTTTTATTTCAAAAGTTATTAAATTTCAAAGTTGTAAAGATAATTCTTAGACACCCTGTATAATGAAAATATACCACAAAAATTAGTGTATTTTAAAGATAACTCATAAAACAGTAGCCATGTATATTGTATAAAAATTGCAGGCAATTTTCAAACAATAAAAATAAATTACGCATATGTGTGTAATACTCAATATAATATAATAGAAATTAATTTTAACCATAAAATAACTTAAAGGGAACTTTTTTTTTTGTGTGTGTGCATCTAAATAACGTACATTGATTTCGTTATTTCGTCAGAAGTATAAAAGTATTAAAATATTCTTTAAAAAACACAGTTCACCAATCGTAATGTATCCTATTTCTTTTGTGAGTTCCTGTTTATAAATCAGCATCGTTATTTATAACATCTTCACTAGCAAACACTCTGTAATAATTCTGAATAATATATAGCAATTTCAACGCATTTTAATTAACAAAAAGTGAGAGCGCATACTATCAGACGGACAAACGATATTCGTGAATACTTTTCATCTTTTCTGGAAAGTGCTGAAAATAAAAGGAGAAACGATTTAAACTATTTTGAATTTAATATGTAACAAGACTTGATGATGAACAGAAATATAAATTTTTACCCTACGTCCAAAACACCAATGTAAAAACATTAAAAGCAAAATGCAGTTTCGGTAACGTTAAGCGTACCATCATCAGTGCAGAATGACAAGACAGATTATTACTCTTATATATAAAGAAATCAGGTTTTACAGTCATAATTACAGCCAATAGGAATTCAAGAAACTCGACGTACTGGCCTATAGGAAATTGGGATGTAGAAAGCTATGTAAATGAGAGCAACATGTCTATAAGCGCAACATGCCTATGTAAATAAGAGTAATATGTCTATATAAAAGAGTAATAATTCGCGTTGTCATTCTGCACTGATGACGGTACGATTAACGAGGTGGCGCTGCTATACAGCGATTTCTGCAATTTAAGGGGAGGCTATATCTCAGGAACTACTACACAGAAATGGATATAAATTTATATTTAGATGCACTTTGATATAAGTGAGTTCCTGTCAACTTTTGGTGTCAACCGCTCAACAGGTAGCCCTGATACACAGCGATTTCCCCAATTTAAGAGAAGGCTATATCTCATGTTCTATTACATATCATCAAACAAAACTTGATATATAAGAAAGCCATTACGCGGTATGATTCAATTTAGATGGTTATTGGCCAATAGGTGGCGCTGCTATACTGTAACTTTTCTCGATAGCGGGAATGCTATATCTCAACTTCGATGGCATATAACTGTACGAAATTCGATATGCGAGATAACGATTATAAAAATGCAATTTTTAAGATATTATTTATAGACAATAAAACAGTTTGTCTTTGATATTTAGTGTTGATATTTATTGTTTGATATTTAGTGTTAGTTTTCTCTAAAATGAAAATCATTTGCATTCATCCTGTTAGATAATTTTAATAAATAATAGTTTTAATAAATTATTTGCACTTGGTGAATTTGTATAGGAAAATATAGAAGAAAGTCTTGTGGTGGCCACAGCATTTTAGTTTTTTACAGCGCATCTGCAGTCAATTAATTTCAGTTTAAGAAATAACATTCATAATTTATTGTAAATCAGTATACTTGAAAATAAATATATACTTATTTTTAATTTAGGTATATTATTATAAGCAGAAGGTTTGAGAGAGAGAAAATTTTATCATGACAGTACCAAGAAAATTCTAGGAAAGGTATAGGTCAAAATAGAAAAGAGAAGAAATTTGTTACGCGTGGATCTTTGAGGTATCACACTGAAAATATTTAAATTTTGAAAATAATAGTCTGATTCAGGATGGATGGATGGTTGGGTTTTACGTCGCACAAGTGCTGTGCAGATGTGCAAATAGGGACGGTCTGGGACACACCCCTCGAGGTGGTCCGGAGACATGCCATCACAATTTTGATCCTCCACGGAAGCGATGGCTATCCCGCTTCGGTGACCCCCAGAGGTATAATTTTTGATGGGAACATGGAGGACATTGCGGCCACGACAGATTTTACGTGCACCAGCCACCATTAGTGTACACGACTGTCTTTGACCGGCTCAATTACCGAACCTGCAGTCTTACAATTACGAGGCCGATGCTCTACCGACCGGGCTACCGTGGCCCAGTCTCATTTAGGAATAAATGCAATAATTAAAAGAGAGTAGAATAGTTACATATGTACTGTAATTTTAGAATTTTTCGTGATAGATTGTAAAAAAGTTAATTATACAGAAGCAGTCTAATGTAATACACATATTTGATGCTATGAAAACAAAAATAATTATATAATTAAGGGTTTCAGCTTTCTTAAAATTTTACAGGCATTTTATTACATTTTTATCACTATTTCTGAACAGACATAAATAGCGTAATAGTATTATATCCTTCAAGAAAAGAACTTTTGAAAATAGTAATAGTAATAATAATAATAATAATAATATTACAAGTAAAATTTTAGAAATTTTAGGATCCCTGTATATAATGTAACTGAATAATCATTAGAAATGAAGAGACAATAGGGTAGATTGTAGTGTGTTTGAGGAAAAAAAGAAACATATTCAGTTTTGTATGACGTTATAGCGAGGGACATTTGGCGGAAGAGAGTAATTTCTCGAATACATTCAAAATGAAGGCTTACTTTATTTTACGCCATAAGGCTTGTGCACTTGTACCAAATTTGACGGACAAAACTAATATCATAGAATCTAATATGCTATAAAATATTCGAAAAAGAGTTAGTATCATAAACTTGAAATCTTATAACCGATTTTTATGCTAACCAGGAAACAATCCCAATAGTGTAATAATAGAAATCATTTAAGTGATGTTCATTGAAGAGAGCATAATCTAACGTGACTTCTGAAGCGTGAACTTTTTGCCCTCGTGAACCTGTTTTCGAGAAATCAATATTTAAGTTTTTGTAAAATTGTAGTAACAGAAAAAAATAAAAATAATTATACAGACACGACATTATTTCATTATTTAAAACATGAAAATCTGACATTGACAGATTTTAATTTAGTGCCAGAGGCCTACTGCTAAACTTGTTAATATCGACAAATTCTTCTTTAGTTAATTCGTGACGATCTAAATTCCATGATAAAGTTTTCATTAAATCAAACCAATTTGTTTCAGCTGCAGATACTGTAACAAAATCCGTTGGAAGTCCAAACTGTCTTATAGCCGCAAACCAACGTTTTTTCTCTTTTTTCCCAATGAGGGGGAGGTGTGCCTGGGGGGGGACTCATGTCAAAGGTGTGCCTTGGGGAGGACTCATGTCAAAGTTGTACATTGGGGGGGGGACTCATGTCAAAGTTGGGCCTTGGGGGGACTCATGTCAAAGTTGAGCCTGGGGGGGACTCATGTCAAAGTTGCGCCTTGGGGGGACTCATGTCAAAGTTGTACCTTGGGGGGGGACTCATGTCAAAGTTGTACCTTGGGGGGACTCATGTCAAAGTTGGGCCTTGGTGGGACTTCATTCAATAAATCCCCATTCAATAAACCGACTGAAATAGGCCCTTAGTACTATTAAGAGTGTATTATAAAAATTCGACAACGCTGTACCGACTGAAATAGGGGTACCTTGGGGGGGACTCATGTCAAAGTTGGGCCTGGGGGGGACTCATGTCAAAGTTGGGCCTTGGGGGGACTTTATTCAATAAATCCCCATTCAATAAACCGACTGAAATAGGCCCTTAGCACTATTAAGAGTGTATTATAAAAATTCGACAACGCTGTACCGACTGAAATAGGGGTACCTTGGGGGGGACTCATGTCAAAGTTGTGCCTTGGGGGGGACTTCATTCAATAAATCCCCATTTAATAAACCGACTGAAATAGGCCCTTAGCACTATTAAGAGTGTATTATAAAAAATCGACAACTGTACCGACTGAAATAGGCCTCTAGCACAAAAAAAAAAAAAAAAAAAAAAAAAAAAAAGGTGGAAAGAGTCCCGATAAAACCTGTTAGAAACATTATCTTAATCAATATTTAGATTCTACATTTGCAAAATTTTAGGCATTATATACGTATAGAATATATCTCAAATCAGAAATAGGCAACTGATTTATGCATCAAACAACACGTTTGTCTATACTCTTTCGTTTTTGCTTGTTTTGGATTTTATTCATTGATTCACTAAGGCGTGGTTTTGTCGATTAAGGCGTGGTTGCACCGATCATTAACGAAATTTCAGAATTTTTTACTCGAATACGAGCTGACGAGGGCTATTGTTTTATGCGTCAAAAATCATATTTATATATATTCTTTAGATTGACGCTTGTTTGGATTTTTTAAATTATTACAATAAGGAATAGTTTCCTGGTTATATAATAGTTCGCTTAATTTCAATACAGATTGTCTGCGGCAGCTGGAAAAATAATTGTAAATTAAACAAAAATTTATGAAATGTCAATACTATTTCAGAGATAAAATCGATTATTTCAAAAGAAAATAACACAAAAACGAGTTTTTAACGAAATGTGAGAATATATTGAAATTAATAATGATTTAATTAGAATTGAATAACATGACATGGAAAGAAACAGTTTAACTTATATCGTACTAAGCTTTGAAAAAATATTTTTTTCATTATAAAATCTTAAATATGTGTTTCTTTAAGCCTATGTATACACACAAAATCAAAAAACTTACCAACCTTTTATTAGGTAAATCGGTACAGGCTGTCCTTAAAAAAGGACAATGGTTTAGGATAGAGCCCCTAAATAAAATAATAGGCCGGCGCATCACCGCCATTCTTTTGCCTCTGAAGAGGACAGCATTCCCGCTTGGCGTCCTTATCGCTTCCCTAATTATTTTAAGAAATCTTGATATGAAGCTAATCCTGCCAATGTGAAGCTAATCCTGTGGTTTCTCTTTCTTTTACAAAATGTTGCCAAAACTCAAATACACAGTAATAGAAGGTCTGTGAACACTTTATATTCACTTCTTGAATGATTATAGCAGTATATCGCTAAACAAACTTCCATATCATAGTTTACTTAGCTAAAATTATGAAATATAATAAAACAAGTTACTCTAAAGTAACGTAAGACGATAAAAAAAATGTTGTATATCAGAGAATCGCTCTGGGTACATGTGGCAACCCTAAGGCAACAAAATGCCTGATGCGCCAGCTCGTATATATAGGAGCCTTAGTTTAGGACAGTCAGAAATATACACTGTAAAAAATATGTCCTTTTTGCTGCCAGAAATTTTCTGTAATTACAGAAATTACGTCCTAACAACGTAATTCTTTCGTAAATTACGCGTACTTTCTCAAATTACAAAGAATTTCTGGCAGCAAATAGGACATATTTTTTACAGTGTAAGAAAAACAGACCATCTCTCTATATATTTTTTATATAAATGTTTTGCCAGTAGAAAAGTGTAGAATATTACCTCAATAAATTTGTATGTTCGTTATTCGTGAATGTAAAACCTTGTTAAGTAATAATGCGCTGAAAATGTAATGAATAAATCTTCAAAAATCGTCATTTTAAAAATTTATATATATATATATATATATATATATATATATATATATATATTAAACGTTAATTTAAACTAACGATAAAGGCATATATGTATTTATTGGACTTTTAAATAACATATTGCCTTTAATTTGAATTTAGTTGATAGATATACAAAAGAATTTGTATAAATACCACTTATGCATGGTGTCCTATTTTTAGGACGATGGTGAAATATGGGTTAACTGAATTAATACAGTTAATTTAATCGAAGATACTGAATTACTGAAGATACTGCTAATTAACGAACAATTAAGAGAAAATAAAATACTTAATATATGATATTTTGAAAGGTTAACAATTTTAATTTTTATGTAGACTAAATATATGATATTTCAATAAAATAAGATATAAAAATATTATTTTATAATATAATTAAAAATATATACACATTTCTTTATCATTTGTATATTTTAGTAAAAGAAATTTTTTATTTACTTTCAGGCTTTGCCCGCTTCGCTGGACACTATACTTAAATGAGTTGTCGAAATCCCATATCATTATACATAACCTAAGTTCCCGCTGTGTTCGGTAGGGGTTTCTCACTCGCAACGTGAGGAATCCGGGTCCCCACTGCATTCGGCAGTAACTTACTCGCTTCTTTCTTCTTCTTCCCCAGCGGGTAAGTTCGAAGTTTTGCAAAATCCCGCCTAGAACATATTGCGTACACTTAATCAACATCGGCACACCAAAATTCGATATTCTAAGGTAATTTAAGGTGAAATCAAACGTGTAACCGTGTTTTTACACGTGTTTATTGCCCCCGCTTTCAAGAGGCGTAAGGGGGGGGGAATTTCGTAAAATCCCGTTACAATAAGTGTCGTATATATATAAACAATTTGCGTACAAAATTTCGTGACCGCAGATCCCACAGATATCGCAAGACAAATTTAGCGCTAATAGGGGGGTCTCGAATTTGCTCTTTCGTAACTCCCCCCCCCCTCGCAAAAAAAAAAAAAAAAAAAAAAAAAAAAGTGTTTTTGGAAATATCTCTAAGAAGACATATGGCTGTTTTCAATACCTTTGTACCATTTTTAGAAGAGCTCTACTCAAGAATCCGGAATTTCAGAAATCCCCCCCCCCCGAAAAACGGTTTATCGTACATAATGTTTTATTTACACTCAAGTCTAGCCTCCTCATGTACAGTTTCTTCACCCTGAAGTAATTTGGGACCGGTTTATGCTTACAAACTTCAAAGGCTGGGAAGGGGGGGGGGGTAATTTCGATAAATTCCGTTACTTTAGGTGTCAGATACATATATTCAATCCAAGCACCAAACTTCGTGATCGCAGCTCCCATAAATTTCCAAGGACAAATTTAGCGTTACAAGGGGTGTTTCGAATTTGCCCTTCATAACACATAACCCTCCCCCCCCCCTCCCAAAAAAAAAAAAAAAAAAAAAAAAAAAAAACACGTTTTGGAAACATTTGAAGAATAAGCATGGCTGTTTTCAACATCTTTGTTAAATTTTTGATAGAGTTCTACTCAAAAATCCGGAATTTGCAAAATTTTCTGCCGAAAATCGATTTTTTCCTTCCTTCACCTTAAAAGTCGAAATTTTCTAAATCGCAGATAACGTTTTGTTTGTACTTAGTAGTCTCATGGGAAATTTCTTTACTTTGAAGTAATTTGGAGCCGAGTTATGCTTACAAAGGTGTTTTTGCTTTCTGTCCCCCCGCAAGGAGAGAACGGGGGTAATATCGATAAATTCCGTTACTTTAGGTGTCGGATACATATAAAGAATCCAAGCACCAAAATTCGTGACCGCAGCTCCCATACATTTCTCAGGACAAATTTAGCTCTGAAAGGGATGTCCAGATTTTGCCCCCTCGTAACCTTCCTCTGAAAAAAAAAAAAAAAAAAAAATCGCAAATCACAAAAAACTAAAAATGTATTTTTGGAAATATCCGAAGAAAGTCACATAGATTTTTTAAAAACCTTTGTTCCATATTTGGTAGAGTTCTACTCGAAAATCTGGAATTAGCGAAATTTCCCACCAAAAATCATTTTCCCCCCTCCCTCCCCTTAAAAATCGAAAATTTCTAAAGATAATGTTTTATTTGTACTTATATCTAGTCTTCTCATGGGCAATTTCTCTTTACTGTGAAGTAATTTGGAGCCGAATTATGCTTACAAACGTTTTTTTTCATCCCCCGGTCCCCCCGAAGGGTGGGGAACGGAGGAAAATTTCGAAAAAGTTGATAGATATAATTTTAAACTGGGTAAAAATCTAAATTCCTGGCAAGCGCCACTGAATTCCGCCAGCCGTTCTCACGTGATTCCCGGAAAAAAATAGCGTTTCAGACGTACAGACATGATGACACACACACACACAGACAAAATTTTTTTATGTCATTTTTGGCTTTTATGGTGTGTAAAACGTTAAGCTATCGCAAAAGTTTTTGATTCAGACAAGTTTACAGACAAATGTCTGATTTTATTAATATAGTTTTATAAGCAATAAAGAAATATCATTTAATATTTCTGGAAATTCGCAAGAAACTTTTGCATAAATAAATAAAGTTTAATTAGTTACTCGTATCTCTCAAATCTGTTTTGTTATTAAAATATAACATAAAAACTATGAATACGCATTTTATAATCCCACTATAAAATAAAATGACGATTATAAATTATTGAAAAATAGTTCAAACATAAAAACTCAAATAAAATTTTCTTCTGCGCGGATTTTTTATTTATACTTCTTTTTTTTTTTTTAATTATACAATCTGACAACTTGATTTACACTTAATTGCAGAAGAGAATAATTATTTTAACACTATCTATAATCATTTTAAAATGTTTTTCGGCAGTGGAAGGTATTTTAATGCGAATTTTTTCCTTTTGTTTTTAATCATTAACTTGATGAAATATAAATATTCAATCCAGCTAATGAGTTTTCCTTAAATTTTTCAAAATGATTTCTTAAACGTAAATAATGAAAACATTTTTTAAGCTACAATTATTTTATCATTTTTTATCAAAACTAAAATATTTTATTTAAATATTTCGTTTAATGTGCTTTAATGACTTTATTTTACTTCGAAATTTGTTGTAAAATAAATTGAACAAAACTTGAAAAAATATTAAAAAAGTAAATATTTTTTTAAAAGTAAGTTTTAAGAGTTATGATAAAGTTAAAAAAAAAAAAAAAAAAAAAAAAAAAAAAAAATGGTAATTTTGCGTGTGAAACGCACATTTCATGCATAAATATTTAATTAACCTTATTTGCATCTCCTTAAACAGAAAAAAAAATCTTTTGAATTTATCGTAGTTCAGATTTATTTAAAAATTTACATTTCAGTTTTCTTCCTTTTTCTAATTACATAATGCAATTAGTTTAAAATATAAATGATAAATATAAAAATAATGTCAATATTTTGTGTTGCAAGTTTCTGCAAAGAAGAAACCTATGATTTTAAATTAAAAGCTAACTTTTACTTAACAATCAATTTTAAAATGTAAAATTTAATATTGTTCAAAATTTTTGCATATTAAATCATCTAAGGTTAAACTAGTTGGCATATGTGAAGTCTGCTGCTTTAATATATTTACCTTATTCTGATTTCAGAATTAATCTTGTTGGGATAAGTAAATTTAAAATTTCAGTTGTCATGAAATACTTTACAATTTCGAATTAAATAATCATCCCAAAGAAATATTAAATGATTTTGCCATGCTATTAAAACCTTTTACTTCGAATAGTTTTCAAATTGGAATGTTCATAGTCAACGATGTTCATGCCAGTATCATAAATGGTATTTTATTACTGATCTCGACATCTTTATGATAAAAAAATCCTCATATAATCCTCATATAATAAACTTTTTGCATAATTCTTCTCTACACTTACCATTCTAAGACATGCAGGTACACTTTGACATCTTCAGACACTATTTACAGTTCATCTGTTTTCAAGTGTGACTGTATGACTGAGAGTCTGTTATTATCAAAACTCCAAAACACATAGTACACTGCCTTTCCATAAATGACCGGACACTTTCTATTTCGGACGTTTTTTGGAATACCTCAAAAAGTACTAATGAAATCATCTCGAAACTTCAGGAGAGTGAAAAATATGTTGTACTCCTTATATTTCAGTTAAAGCTTTACCCCGAGTGCGATAAAGGAACCAGTACAAAATAAAAACTAGTTGGCATAGGTGGACTCCGCGCAGTTCCCCATCACGTATTTGTTTCCACACATTTTAATTATTGTTAAAAACTATCAAAGTAAAATTGACATATCGCATATCGGTAAAAAAAAAGGACACAACTTAAAATGCAATATTTGAGAAGAATCAATTTATAGATGGTATAAAGAAAAAACTTGGCTATAATAAAACTAACATGAATGCCTCTCAGGTGGATGAATTGAGAGTTATAGATGTGACGTTTTCCGCGCTCATTGGGAGCATTTTATATGCATTTTCCAAAACATAAACCCAAATTTGCCATTTTAGGTTGATTTCTTTGGAAATCGAAATATTCCAATCACTTCGTTTATCTCTCTCTCTCTCTCTTTCTCTTTCTCTCTCTTTCTCTTTCTCTCTCTCTCTCTCTCTCTCTCTATATATATATATATATATATAATCGAAATCTTATCATCATGGTAACTCCCGAAATCATACTCCAAATCGAACTAAATTTGCACAGCGAATTTATCTTATAAATATCCTTGATAAGTTCGTTAACCAAGTTGCTCCACAATTTTGTTTTCAAGTGGCGATGTATGCATAGACCATATAAGGGTCTCAACCAAGTTTATAAATGAATTTTATCTGCCATATTTCCAATCGCTTTTTCTCACCAAAAAATCCGAAACTCCAAACTTTCATCAAAATCGCTATGTCCAATTTCGTGTAAACCATGTTTCTGCCATACGTTGCAATTGGCCTTTAAAGGTTTAACAGCGAACGCGACAGTTTCTAAAGATGAAAATATTTCCAATCATTTATGTACCCCTAAACTTTCATCCAAAATCTCTATATCAATTTCCGAGTAAACCCAAATTCGGCCATTTGTTGAAATTGGTCGATAAAGGGTTAACTGAGAACGCGAATTTTTCTGAAGATGAGGGTAAATCCAATCATTTTAGCACCTCCCCGAAAACACTTAATCAGAACTTTCAACAAAATCGCTATATCCATTTCCGAGTAAACCCGATTTCTGCTGTGTTTTGCAATTGACCGATAAAGGGTTAACTGTGAACGCGAATTTATCTGAAGATGAGATCCAATCGTTTTTCCTCATCAAAAATACCTAACTCCAAACTTTCATCAAAATCGCCTTCTCCATTTCCGTGTAAATCCAATTTCTGCCATACGTTGCAATTGCCCTTTAAAGGGTTAACTGTGAACGCGAATTTTTCTGACAATGAGGACAATTCCAATCATTTTGCACCCCTAAAAGCCCTTAATTCCAAACTTTCACCAAAATCCTTATAATCATTTCCGAGTAAACCCAATTTCTGCCATATGTTGCCATTGGCCGATAAAGGGTTAACAGCGAACGCAATTTTTTCTGACGATGGGGGTTAATCCAAGCACCCCGAAAAACACTTAACTACAAACTTTTTTGAAAATCGCTATATCCATTTCCGAGTAAACCCAATTTTTCCTATATGATACCCAAGTTAAAATCCATGCTAGTACCAGCAAAGAAAATAGGCTAGTTATTGCTATGTTTTGCTTTGTCTGCTAGATTTTCTTGCTGTTATATGCTTTATAATGCTAGCCAGCATAAAATGCTATATTAGCTAGCTTACACAGCAATAGCACGACAAGCTATATACAAGCATTTTATGCTTATTTGTTGTTTAAGCTTTACCAAAGCCTGGAGAGGTATGTACCTTAACAAGCTATTATGTGCTTTTCTATGCTTGCCAGCGTAATATGTTATGTCGGCAGCTTAAGTAGAAATAGCATGGCATGCTAGATGCCAGTGAGAAGTGAGAAAATAGCAACAAAAAAGCATCTGTTGGTTGTGAATTACTGCTAGTATAGCAGAAATTTCAAGCAAATAGTAGTCATAATTACTGCTGGACCAGCAACATACTATTCAAGCAACAGAAGCTGGATTATGTATGCTGGACAAGCAATAAACTGTGCCAATACACACCATGACTTGCTGGTAATTTTGGTGGAACCAGCAAATATTTTTGGTATTTTATGCTATTTTACTTGCTGGGATACAGCATTTAATGCTAGACTAGCAAACAAATACCAGCAAGAATTTTAACTTGGGTACAGATGGCCGATAAAGGGTTAACAGCGAACACGAATTTTTTTGCCTTGCGAAATTTTCAAAACCGCATGTTTATAGTTAATGATGTTCATCCCGGCATCAAAACTGATATTTAAGAGCTGTTATTACATCTTTACGATAAAAATATTTCTTTTCATGCACGTTTAATTGAAATTTCTCCCTATTCTCCCATGTTAAGAAAATCGTAAATTTCGAATAATTTCTAAAGTCTTTTAATTAGAATGTTGCAAATAAACAGGGTTCTTCTCAGTGTCATAAATAATATTTTAAAACTGGTCTGACCTCTCTGCGATCATTTGTTCGTGAGATATCGTGTAAACAGACTAACAAACTAACGGACTAACACACTGACGGACTGACACACTGACACACTGACACACTAACAGACACCCTACAGACAGACACCATACAAATTTTGTCATTTTCGGATTCCTCACACCTGAAAACGTGTAAAAAAGTAAAAAAAACGAGGTCGAAAATTTTCACGATTACCTAAGTTCCCCATACCTATAGTATGATGGGGAACTAAAAACGAAAGTGTTTGGCATCGCCCTGTAAAAAGAAATGCTTGAAATGCGATCTGGCTCCAGCGTGCGATTACGGGGCTCTCTCTCTCTCTCTTTTTTTTTTTTTTTTTTTTTTATCTTTATAAATTTTTATGTCTTTACCTTTACTTCATGTAATGAGGGAGATATAATGGTTTCTTTAAAAAACTGCAAAAGAGAAATTCACTTTTTTAGTTCCCCATCATACTATAGGTATGGGGAACTTAGGTAATCGTGAAAAATTTCGACCTCGGATTTTTGACTTTTTTATACGTTTTCAGGTGTGAGGAATCCGAAAATGACAAAATTTGTATGGTGTCTGTCTGTAGGGTGTCTGTTAGTGTGTCAGTCCGTTAGTGTGTTAGTCCGTTGGTTTGTTAGTCTGTTAACACGATATCTCACGAACAAATGATCGCAGAGAGGTCAGATCAGTTTTAAAATATTACTTTCGATACTGTCAAGAACCCTATTCATTTACAACATTCGAATTTAAAAACTTCGTAAGTTATGAGAAATTTACGATTTTCTTAACATGGGAGAATAGGACAAAAATTCACTTAAACGTGCATTTAATGGAAACTTTTTACTGTAAAAATGTCATACCAGTTTTAAAATATCAGTTTTGATGCCGGAAGGAACATCAGTAACTATAAATATAGTACTTTGGAAATTTCGCAAGTTATTGGAAATTTACGAATTTCTTAACATGGCTGTATAGGGCAAAATTTCAGATAAACGTCAATTTTGAGAGATATTTTCATCGTAAAGATGTCAGACTACTTTTAAAATATTATTTAGGACACTGGCATGAATATTAATGACTATGAATTTTCCAATATAAACATTTCGTAAGTTATTGGAAATTTACGAATTTCTTAACATGGCTGAATAGAGCAAAATTTCACATAAACGTCAATCTTGAGGGATATTTTCATCGTAAAGATGTCAAACCACTTTCGAAATATTATTTAAGATACTGGCATGAATATCATAGACTATGATTTTTCCAATTTAAAAAATTCGTAAGTTATTTGGAATTTACGATTTACTTAAAATGTCAAAATAAGGCAAAATTGAGCATAAACTTCCATTTTGAGGATCCTAAATACATTAGACAACTTCAAAATTACGTTTATGATATTTGTTTTAACATGATTGAATACAAATATTCTGATAGGAAAATTTCGTAAATTATTCGTAATTTACGATTTTATCAACATAGCGAAATTGTAAATTTTTCATATAAATATGAATTTTGAGGATTATTGCATTGGAAATAGTAGCATGAAAAATAAACAACGGAATTTACCCCGATAAAATAAATTAATAGATTAGAATAAGATAAATATATCGAAGTGAACGGTGGATAGCCTATTAGGTGGGGATTTCATTCTTTCACTGTATCATGCTTTGGTCAAATTCATTTCTTTTGACATAATTATAATATGACTCACACTAGAAATTTAGGATAACATAAATATGATGGGAACTGAGCAGAGTCCACCTATGCCAACTAGTTTTTTAAAATCTATAATGCGCAAGATACTAAACCCACTGCAAAATTATTTTCAGGAAATTTGACATACAATATTAGACATAGCATATTGCAGTCTGGGTGAAAAAATATTAAATATCTGATGATTTATGAACCTCTTCATTAAATAATTTTTCTTTGCGCACGCGCAAGATTTAGCGAAATTTCATTTGCATAATTTAATAGCCAAATGTATTGAGCTACTTATATAAAAACCCCAAATAAGTATTGTGTTAACTCAAAAAAATGTACGTGATATAATGAACTGAATTTTAGTTGTTTCCTAAAATAAGAAAATGATAAAGGGGTTTTCTCAATATTCATTTACGATCATCCATAACTGCGTTACCATTCATTGAATCAACATAAAAATGTGAGTAAAACACCTTATAGTTTAGCTTTCCTTCGAGAGAAACTGAATAACAGTTCATTCGATCGCGTATAGCTTTTTTAGTTTACATGATACTTGTTTGGAGTTTTTATATAAATAGCTCAATACATTTGGCTATGCAAATGGATTTTCGATAAATCTTATTTTTTGTGCAGTTAAAAATTATTTAGTAAAAATACTCATAATTCATCAGATATTTAATATTTTTTATTACGATTGCAATATGCTGTGCCTAATATTGTATATCAGATTTCCTGAAAACAGCTTTGTACTGGGTTAATTAATTAATACCTTGCGTATTTATAGCTAAAAAAAAAAAGAGATTTTTTTTTTTTTTTGCTATTTTTTAAAGAAACCATTATATCTCTTTGATTACATGCGGTAGAGACATAAAATGTCTTACGTATAATAAGAAAGAGTTCCATAATCACATGCTACAGCCAATAAAAAAATATAGATATAAAATAAAAAAAAAATTATACAGACACGACATTATTTCATTATTTAAAACATGAAAATCTGATATTGACAGATTTTAATTTAGTGCCAGAGGCCTACTGCTAAACTTGTTAATATCGACAAATTCTTCTTTAGTTAATTCGTGACGATCTAAATTCCATGATAAAGTTTTCATTAAATCAAACCAATGTGTTTCAGCTGCAGATACTGTAACAAATAACGTTGGAAGTCCAAATTGTCTTATAGCCGCAAAACGACGTTTTTTCTCTTTTTCCCAATGCGGGGGAGGTGTGCCTTGGGGGGGACTCATGTCAAAGGTGTGCCTTGGGGGGGACTCATGTCTAAGGTGTGCCTTGGGGGGTCTCATGTCTAAGTTGTACCTTGGGGGGACTCATGTCAAAGTTGGGCCTTGGGGGGACTCATGTCAAAGTTGGGCCTGGGGGGGACTCATGTCAAAGTTGGGCCTTGGGGGGGGGACTCATGTCAAAGTTGGGCCTTGGGGGGGACTCATGTCAAAGTTGTGCCTTGGGGGGGGGACTCATGTCAAAGTTTTGCCTTGGGGGGACTCATGTCAAAGTTGTACCTTGGGAGAATTTTTTATATTTTTTAAAAACTTGTAACCTTCGTTATGAGTAATCAAATTATCTACAAAATCTTCATTCAATAAATCCCCATTCAATAAACCGACTGAAATAGGCCCTTAGCACTATTAAGAGTGACGTATAAAAATTCGACAACGCTGTACCGACTGAAATAGGCCTCTAGCACTAAAAAAAGTTAATTTCTTTTTTGCAGTTTTTTAAAGAAATTATTCTCCCTCATTACATGAAGAAATGGTAAAGACATAAAAATTTATAAAGATAATAAGAAAGAGCCCCGTAATCGCCTGCTGCAGCCAGATCGTATTTCAAGCATCACTTTTTACAGGCCGACGCCACATACTTCCATTTTTCTTTGACTCTTTACCAGTCCCCCTTTTATTTACGGGCAAACCTTTAACGGAAAAGTATGGAATATAACACGTTCTTCATACTCCTGAAGTTTCAAGATGATTTGTCTAGTACTTTTTGAGATATTTAAAAAAAGAATGAAATCAAAAATGTTTGGTCATTTATGGAAAGGCAGGGTATCATGGACTACAAATTAGGTGTTCCAAATCTGTATGATACGAGATATTTTTTTTTTTGAAACAGTTTATTGAAATAGGACAAATAGTTTCTGTACAGGCACATACAAAACAATTCAAATACATTACGTTAATGGACAAAATTTCTTGTTGTTGTTTTGCTGAAAATAGGGAACAGTTTTAGTATGGGACTCCCATGGCGAAATTTGAAAAATTGTACCGAAGTATTTCGGATATTTCTCGCCAAGGTCTTTACTTACTCATTTATGATAGCCATTTCAATTTATAGCAAAAATGGCAAAAATTACTTGAAATTACCCAGGGGGATTCCATACTAAAACTATGTCGAAAATAGTCGCCACTAGAAATATATTTATTTAAATATGTCAATTATTCAATCTACATAATATGTACCGAACGTGGAGCAGTTATATTTAAATTTTGTCGAAACGAAACGATAGTGAGTAATTAATAAAATTCGAGAGGATAAAAAATAATAATATTTATAAATTGACAATATTTAAGTACACGGACTCAATTCAATAGTCTAATAAGAAAAAATGACGACATTTGTCTAATGACATTATTTTATGTAAAAATGTATTTTCAAAATTTGCTTCTTCAAGATATTTGACAGCGTCATATTAAACCTAGAAACATTTTAAAATATGAACTGGGGAATCAAGGAGTATTTATTGAAATTTCTAAGTAATTCAGTAAGTCAATACAATATGTTAAATTACATGGTCAACTGCATAAATGCTACTTTGAATTTTTCCGTATATTCTTCATAAGATTAAATAATTGATATTTAAGAGTGACAGTGTCTTTCAGTGTGTGGGTTCCTTGTATGTTCGTGAGTGATTTGTTGAGAGAATGGATTATCTATTACTTCGTTATTCAATTTAACTTTTGTATCTTGTATATCACATGACTGAAATTCATTCTAATCGTATTATTTTAATTCTAATTAAAAAAATTATTCTTTGTAGTCTAACTCTGGTGGCTTCTAGCCATATGATTAATTTTAATGCTTTAATTCTTTGGCTGGTAGCTCTACTTCGGAGATGTAATTAATTCAGTAATTGGTAAAAGAGTTAATTGTTAAATTA
This sequence comes from Salticus scenicus, assembly GCA_963930645.1. Lineage (NCBI taxonomy): Eukaryota > Metazoa > Arthropoda > Arachnida > Araneae > Salticidae > Salticus > Salticus scenicus. The sequence continues at coordinate 238,368,183 of OZ005654.1, read as the reverse complement.
TTAATTACCGAATTGTTAATTGCTTAATTTTGATTTCACTCTTAAGTCAATTAATTGTTGTTACAATATTTTTTAATGCAATGAAAGATATTTAAACCAAAATTCCAGAAACTTTTGTTCCTTTTTTATGAAATCGAAAGTTTTTTTAAAGCTTTTAAAGCTATTTATTTTAAAATCGAAAATAAATTATTTTCTTTATGTGTTCCAATATGAAATTATTAATTGACTAATTTTAAATGATTTTATGCATTATAAAGTAGTTATTATCTTAAAAAAAGAAAATAAATAAATAAATAAAATTAGTGCCTTGTACTTTTTGTTAATTTTTGTTTTGGTTTCGGCCTGGGTATTGTTGCAACTGATCTGCAGATACAAATTAATCAGATACAAAATCGTAAAGTTAATCGGAACTCATGATTTATTTTTATTCATAAAATGTAACTTTTGATTTAATCGTATGATTTGTTCTTAAATCGTAGCTGGAGTTAGTTAAAACGTAACTTTTGTTTTCTTTTAGAAATATTAATGTTGTTTTAATTGTAAAGAATGAATTATTTTATTAAGCATGTGTAGGAATATATCGAAATCAAAAGCTAATCATTCAGAAAATAGTGTGCCTTTTTCAAAATGAAAAACATTTATTCAATTCGAACAAATGTATAGGGAAATCGATTTAATAGATGAAAACAAAATTACGATGATAAGGACTCCAACAGGATTAGGGTACTTAAAGAAAAAATAAATTTATTAGAAACGAAATTTGATCAGTTGGTTGCGAATTTTGTTGAAAAGGAACAAGATGGTAATTTCGAAGCATTATTAAAATATATAGAGACATTTCATTAGTGTCTTTAGTAACTTTAGAAAATAAATCACCCTTAAGTACAACTGAAACCAGTAAAATTTTGAAAAGGGGGCAACTTTCAATTCTCACAATAATTTGCCTCATTTAGATCTCCCCTTCTTTTATGTAGATTCTGACCAATGGATCTCATTGAAGGAACTTTTCCAATTGTCAATTTTAAATAATGACAGTATTTCAGATGTGAAAAGTTGCAATATCTCCAAGTTTGCATTAACGGAAATGCTTCAAAATTAGTTTGAGGGCTTTCTTTGCAGCCGCTAATCTCAAGCATTGTTGGGAGATATTGCGTAACCAATTCGAAAACAAACGTCAGCTAACATTGCATCAAATCAATAAAATCTTTGCAATCAAAATAAATAAAGTTGATGATCCGAAATCATTCTTAAACCTTATAGATGCGTGTAATGAAGCAATTCGTAATTTAACCTTAGTCAAATTCTTTAAACGATTTAATTCTGGCATATTTCATGTTATCCAAACTCAACAATTCGGTATGACATCGATGGGAACATAGTTTCGAAACCACAGAAACTATTTCAGACCTCAATTCGTTTCGCACATTCTTGGAAAAAAAGCTCTCAGTCAGAATAATATCGAAAATAAATCGGTCACGTTTAGAAAACCGGTGGACGCAATCACTACAAAACAGAAAACCAGTGTTAGTAACTAGAGTCTAGTGAATGATAAAAAATGCTTTGCATGTCTTCAAGTTTACCAGCTTTTCAAATGTCCTAAATTGAATCGAATGAATGTGCAGGAAAAATGGAAATTCATTAAATCCAAATCAGTTTGTGAAAATTGCTTACGCAGTATGATCCAGTTAATGAATGTCGCATTAATATCAAATATAAAGTGTGTACTTTTCCGCACCATACCTCACTTCACATTTCTATCTCTTGTTCTGCAGAACAGGAAGGCAACATTCCCACCGACACCATCTCCAATAATTCCCAGTCAAAGGCGGTAAGTAAAAGCAGTAATTTTCTCTTATCGACCGCTAAAATAAGAATTCGATCTCTCACTGGTCAAGTGATACAGTGCAAGTCCCTGATTGTCAGAGTGTCTCAAAATTATCTTCTTACTTCTTGTAAATGAATGAAACTTGCCTTTATTCAGTAAATCACAACGTTTGTCACCTATTTAAGCTTTACCAAAATTGAATTTGCGCCTTCGTTTTTAAACTAATTTCAGTCTTTAAAACACTTAATAGTAAGTCGGGCTACTGGCCCTCTCCCAAAATTTCATCTGAGAACATCATCGTGGTCACACACAAAGGAACTACAATTGGCTGACTTTAATTTTGCGGCTTCTAGCGAGGCCGATGTCCTCCTTGGTGTCAAGATATTCGACCTTGTAATAACTGTTCCACCTATCCGTGGACAAAGGGAAGAGCCATCCGCTATTCCTAGTACTCTGGGTACTAGGAATAGCTTTACTTACAAGTCCAGTACTAAATAATCGAACTCATTTTTACTAGTGCACGGATACTTTTGCTGCCGACTGCACTATTGAGGGTGGTTTTTTAGCGCCTCCGTACTCACCTCTAATGGGTATTATTTGATTTCTATCTTGTACAGACTCGAAGCTCCAGTCCAGCATATTTAAAAATCTTGTTAGATTTAGAGGTCATAAAATAGCCTTGTGTAGTGATGTAGAAAAAATGTATAGACAAATTTTAGTGTTGGAAAATGATACACAAATGCAGCGCATATTCTGGAGATCAAACGTCTCAGACATTTTACGTGTTTATAAATTAAATACCGTCACTTATCGGATAGCCTATGCTCCGTTTTTAGTCTTGAGAACAATAAATCAACTCCTCTATGATGAGCACGACACATATCCAGTAGCAGTAAAAGCTGCTCCTAGCCACATGTAAGTTGACAACTTTATTGGTTGGGGAAATTCTATTGAGGCTGCTAAATCGCTTGTTACAGAGCTCCAAGCACTGTTTTGTGTAGGAGGTTTTCAACTAAGAAAATGGGCTTTAAACTGTTTTCATGTAATAGCACATGTGCCCGAAAATCTGAAATCAACATCCTCCGCACGTGTATTTAATCCGTATGAGGACAAATAAATTCATGGATTGGACTGGAATTTAGCTACATACACCTTACGCGCCCAAGTCAATAAAGAAAAAACAGTCTCATCAAAAAGGAATTTTTTGTCCGTTATTGAGCGTATTTTTGTCCCTCTTGGCCTTTTATCGCCAACCACAATAATTCTAAAACTTCTTCTGCAAGAAATGGGGAGAGGGGGCTAAGCTCTCGTCAAATGAATCGTTACCCTCAGCGATTTCGAAAACATGGATTAAATTCTATGAAGAAATTCCTGTTTTCCAATCAATTTCTATGCCTAGATTAATCGACATACACTCAGAGGATACTGCCCATCTCCGCGGCTTCTATAACTCCTCTACACAGGCTTATGTAGCGGTGGTATACATTAGTAGCCCTTCAAATTCTATAAGTTAGAATTAATCCTCCAACAAAAGTCAATCAATTTTCTCTTCACTGAGCCAACAAAATCCGAGCCATAACTGATCCAGCAAACTGGCACCATCTTCCAGAAAAATTTAATCCTGCCGATTGCGCAACTCGTGAATGGAATCCACGCAAGTTAATTACATTCGAATTTGGTGGTCCAATCCTGAATGGCTTATTCAGTCATCATTACTTCATAGCTAGATTGCTTTACCAGTCATTATTTCATCTCCCGATAGCATATCCGAACACAGTCAGCTCACAGTCGCCGAGACACCAAGCCCATGGAATCTATTAACTAAATTTTCGTTCTGTACCAAGCTATTGCGCGTCATCGCCTGAACCAAACAATTTGTCACAAATAAATGTTCACAATCAAAATTAAAGAGCGTATTAACTGTTAGTGAAATCTCAGACGCACTCAACACAATCGTTCAACTTATTCAAACCTATGAATTTGCTTTAGAAATCGAATTGTTAAAACGCGGCGAACCAGTGCAAAGTAAGAGCAAACTAAAATCACTAAACTGATTTTTAGACAAAAACAACATATTGTGTGTTTATGGCAGAATTAGAAAAAAAAATATACATTGCTTTATGACGCCAAATATACGATAATTATTTCCAAGAGCTATCCAGTCACCTTGGCTTTCATCCGGTATTTTCATCATTATTGCCTGCGTGATGGTCCCGAATTTGTTCTTTCCTTAATACTACATAACATCAGGATTCCCCATGGCCGTTCCACTGTGAAAAAGGAACTAAAGCATCCTAACCCTATATTCACCAACTCATGTGCGAGTTACCCAGATCTTGGGCAAACCCGTGCCGACCATTCCAACACGTTGGTGTCGGTTATGCAGGTCCATTTAATAGAAAATGCTTACACAAGCGCAAAGCATCTTTATTTAAATCATATGTGTGTTTATTTATCTGCATTTACACTAAAACTGTTCATCTTGAACTTGTATCAGACCTAACAACTGAAGCGTTTATTCATTCTCTACAGCGACTTATAGCACAACGTGGTTATCCGTTAGACATTTATTCCCACGACGGAAAAAACTTTGTCGGTACGCAAGCCTACTTAAAAATATCTAATACAAATAACGAGAAACAGTGGGAATAAATGTTTGAAAATCGAGTCCAAGACTATTCCACAACTCGGCAAATTAGTTGGCACTTCATGCCTAACTATAGACCTAATTTAGGGGGACGGTTCGAATCTTCCACAAAGCTAGCGAAACGACATCTCATTAAGGTCTGCAAAAATAGCTCCTTAACATTCGAAGAATTCTACACCGTTTTAACTCGCATCGAAATTTACCTAAACTCTCGATCTCTAATAACCTTGTTCACTGACCCTCCAGGATTTGCATGCTCTTACTCCCAGCCATTTTCTTATTGGAGGCCCACTCCTCAAATTGCCTGCCCACTCTGGCCCTAACTCTAATGAATGTCTTAAATTCTCTTGCAGGTTGTCCTTTTTACAGGAACTGATGAGTTCCTTCTGAACACATTGGCAAAAAGCTTACTTAACATCCTCAAACCAGCGCCGAAAATGGACGTCTGGAAATACTGTGCTGCATCCAAGGGATTTAGAGCTCCTCCAAGATCATACCTCTAGACCATTGACATGGAGTCTAAGGTGAATTCAAGAGAGTTATTCTGGACTTGATGGAATTAATTGAATTGTAACCCGTCAGTCAGCGGTACCTGCAAGAGACCTGTCAGTCGGATTACGTGCCTTCCCAATGCAACTCTCCCCCCCCCCCCTCATGGGAGGATGGAGAATCAAGAAATAATGAATGCAGTTTCTCACTCCAACAGTTGGCAAGAGAAAGCAGCAATAAACATTAAAAATAAATAAATACATAAATAAATAAATAGATAAACAAAACTCGATTCCTTTTCTCTGACTATTGTATGAACTTTCACACATGCGCAGAACTATTGTTTTTTGGTGTTTGTGCAGATTTTCCTTCCGTAGTTTATTTATTTGTGTGAACTTGAAAATGTATAATAATCTATTCTTTACTTTAAGCAAGACGTTCAAAGTCCACGTTCAATAAGTCAGTTTAATATATGTTAAGTTACATAGTCAACTAAATAAATGCTGCTTTGAAATTTTCCCTATGTTCTACAGAAGATTAAATAATTGATATTTAAGAGTGACCGTGTCTTTCCGTGTGTGGGCTCCCTGTATGTTCCAGGTGATTCGTAGAGAGAAAGGATAAATACCATTACTTCGTTATTCAATTTACCTATTTGTAAATTGCATATCACGTGGCTGAGATTCATTCTAATCATATTATTTTAATTCTAATTAAAAAACTATTATTTGTAGTCGAACTCCGGTGGCTTCTAATCATATGATTAAATTTAATGCTTGAATTCTTTAACTGGCAGTTGCGACTCTGGTATAGAACAAGTTTTGTAATAACCATGGTTACTTTCTTCTGTATATATATATATATATAAAATTCATTGCATTCGTGTAAGTTCTCATATTCTGGTTTTTAAAGACTTTCCCCGTTTTGAGATGTCCTGAAATTAATTCGCCCATGTTTAGAAAATATACAACTGTGTATTGTTTATGATACAATAGTAAACTTTTTATTTCCAGAACCAATGGACAGAATTTTAACGAAGTTTGGTATTAGTTGGACCTTAATTTAAATCGGTGCAGATTAGATTTTGGGACATATCGTCTTAAGGGTGGTGCTGCTAGGCTGCGACTTTCTCCATTTAAAGGAAGGCTATACTTCAGCTTTTATGGTATATGAATGCAACAAATTTTGTATACGAGATAAATATTATGTAAAACAGTTCTGATTCAATTTGAGTGTATATCGGCCATCCGGAGGCGATGCTGTGCTGCAATTTAATTCCGTTAACAGAAAAGTATTATTTCAGCTTTTATGATATTTAAATATGCAACTTTTGTATGTGAGAAGAATTATAGGTAAAATTATGCTGATTTAGTTTAGGTGCCTGTCATTTCACTTGGCGCTGCTATGCTGCAATTTAGTTTCGTTTACGGAAAAGCTATATGTCAGCTTCTGTATTATATAAATACACGAAATTGGTATGTGAGATGTATGTTACTGAAAATTTGCTAATTCAATTTGGGTATATATCGCTCGACAGGTGTTTCTGCTATTAATTTCTGTGATTTTCTAAATTTTCGCATCTCAACAACTGTGAGTAAAAACTGCACCAAATTTTATAGATAAAATGTTAACAAGGAGAAAAGTAACAGCAGCGTTATCTTTCGACCGGAATACGCACAAATTTAAATAGCATATTTTTTTTTCTGTAGTTATCACATAACAAGTTTTTCCTTTCACATAACATAAAATCTGAGAAATAGCCTTAACGTGAATAACAAATATTTCAGCATAGCAGCGCCATCCGACGACCTATATTCACCTAAATTCAATCAGCTTAGTTTGACATATACCTCTCATATACAAAGTTTGGTGCATTTGTATATCATAAAAAATGAGATTTTGCCTTGATTTAGGTTGATATCGTTCAAGTCCGTTTCAGTCAACGAGGGGCAATTTCAAATTAATGTTAAAATTAAAAGAATATTCTATTATCTACGAATTCGCGATGTTCTGATCTGAAGATGTGCACATTATTTTAAAATTAATTAAATTAATTCTACAAATTTGACATTTCTGCGGTCCTGCTATTCTACTTACACTTAGAGATAGTCAAATTCTTTACTCATTCATTCGCTTATCCTCCAATCAAAACAGTAATTTCCTTTTCGCTGTTATTTTTAGCCCAATGACAGCTACTGTTACGGCGCGCGCTAGCATTTGATATGTTTTGTTTACGTTTATTTATGTTTACATTATCTTGAGTATTGTTGACATTTTCATCCAATTGTATTATTGCTTTCTTTTCGTGTATTTTTATGTAATCTTTACATTTCATATAATGTGAGAAAAAAAATGACATATTGTTTATATATCGGGAATGAGGTAAATTCAAAAATGTAGTATTTTTCTCAAATAAGATGTAATGTTTCTCTCGACATCATTATCTTGCGTATTATTAACATTTTGATCGAATTCTTTTATTACTCTTTTTTTCCCTTTACGTTTTAAATAGAATTATTACAGGTAATATAATAACAGAAGAAATTACTTATTGTTTGTACATCGGAGATGAGATACATTCAAAGGTGACGTGTTTTTCTCAAATAAGCTGGGCTGAAGTGAGATTGTTTGGTGATCAGTGAAAAGTTTTAAACGTCCGTGAAAGAAAAATATCTACCGATGCTTCTTCTTCAAATTAATGAACAGTCCAAATTGTCTTTAGCCAACAACATAGGATACCATAGAAAGTGTTACACAGTAAGTTTTACTCTGACATGTAGCTAAATTATTACCGAAGCGTCAGTGGAGGCCTCCATATCCCTTTCCGACCGAAAGCGTACATTTGTACGGGTTCCACGACATCCACGACATCCACTCACATTTTTGCATCTGGAACAGTCGTATGTAATAAAATCAGGAAAAAAACGATCGAGCTAATTAGCAGAAAGTGTAAAGTACAATTTTCAATCAACAAATGTTGGTTATAGTCCATATTATTCTTTCAGTTTGCAAAAAAAGAAGAATGTAATGCTTTATAGTAAAAGTGTTCCCGGTCTTAAAGGGATATGGAGACTCAAAAAAATTTTGGGTTCTGTTTGTGTGTCTGTTTCTCGCGTAATAGCGGCCGCAAAAAATCACGCTATTGGCTTGCAATTTGGTACACATGCTCATGAACCACGCGGAATGAATATAGTTTAAGTGTGTATTCAATTTATTGTTCGTGTACAGGGAAACACCAAAGTTTTTTTTTTTATCATTACGGCCTATGGACAGAATTTGTACCACGATAGCGGCCGTAAAAATCCCCGATTGATTTGTAAATTGGTATACATGTTCAGACTCTGTATAAAAATAGTTGTGTAATTTTTTTATGTTTAGATTTTTCATTGATCATGTAAAGAGATACACCAAAGATTTTCTTATCATTATGGCCTATGGGGTGAATTTCGTTTAAGCGAATTTTGTCTTCGTTAATCTGTATTCAACGAAATTAAATTAGCGTACATTATTGAGATGCTTAAATTTATGATTTCTGTAGAAAATATGTGTACTTAGGCTTCATAATTAATGTACAGGACCTTACAAAAGTATTCCGACAATGCCATGTACTCATCCAAATTTTGTTAAATTTCGAACAATTATTTTTGAAAAACATAGAATAAGTTGAAATAGTTTTACTGCTATTCTTTTACAGAGAAACGCAAAATAATTTCATAACATTAGAATCCATGGGCAAATTTATACCTAAACGCATTTTAACGTGTTTATGCTGCATTTAGTGGAATTAACATATATTATAATCATATTTAAAAGCATGTTTTCTCGCTCTAAAAAAAAAAAGAAAGCTATGTATAAGCTAAATTTATTTACAGGATCACACAAAAGAATTCCGATGATATTCTGTAATTATTCAAATGATGTTAAATTAGGTTGAAATATAAGTGAGTTATAATTAATTAGATGTATCATTTTTAGTGGTGTATATAATAACGATAACTCCTTTTGAGGAACACGCAAAAGAATATTGTACCATTATGGTCTATAGATGGTATGTATTAAAAATATATTTTAACCTGGTTACACTAAATATGATGATATGTTATTAGAATGTTTAAAAGCCTGTTTTTCTAAGAAAAATTTTGTGATAGAATTGATAATTAGAGAGTTATACAAAACAATTCCGATATATTATGTAGCCTTTTTGCAGGAAATTTGGTACAATTTTTTATTATTTACAAGGAATTAATAGAAGGCTGTTTCTAGGAAAATATATAAATATACATATGTAGAGAGATAGATATGGACAGAGATATACAGCGGAAAGTTGAAGGGGAGTGGTAACCCCCGTCAGAAATATATCTGTTTATTTAGCGAGTCGTCATATATATGTATACATTTATATAATAAAGAGAGAGAGATGCATGTTAGGACTCGCCCGAAGAGACAGAAAACGAAACATTTGTATTAGATTAGGGAGCAAACCAATGTTACTGATGTTATTTCTAGTATTAAGTTAAAATGGAGCTGGACTGGGCACTTCCAGAAGAAATGATGATAGATTGACCACCACTCCTATTTTGGATACCGAGATAAAACAAAAGACCGAGAAAGAGACCAGTGTGTTGTTGAAGAGATAAAATTGTGAAGTTCGGAAGAGAAAATGGAGAAGAATTGCAGAAAACATGGCAGATTGGAATCACCTAGAAGGGGCCTTTATCCTGCAGTGGACTGATAAAGGTTGAAATTGATGATGATAAATAGATATAAATATGGAATTAATAAAAACTATCAATGCTCTAATGAGTAATGAGTGATTAAAATAGGACGTTGAGGCTCCTGATCTGCAGATCCACTAAATATTAATATTTTTCCATTTTTTAGTACTTTTTCTCAGGAGTATGATTTTAGCACTTGTGTGCAAGATATTTTAAAATTTATTCAACGAATCACAGTATTATCAGAAATATATTACACACTGCTTTAAACCAGCATCTTAAATGTAAACTCAATTCCTTCAAATTGAAATCAATTTTCCAAATCTATGTCCAAAGTTTACTTCCAGAACATTTGATATTTTCATTACCTATCTTAAAGAGAATATATTAGCAACATTTTCAGGTTGCCCCCGAAAAATTGAAACGAACTTTTTTCTAAATGACATTTTTAGCTTATGGCCCACGGTCTATCTCGTAAACGTGATTAAATTATAACACAGAAGCGCCACGCCTCTCGGCCGATAAACATTTAAATTTGATCTGCATACTTTTACACATCCATCTCACGTATCAAATTTAGTGCATTTATATACTATATAAACTGAGATACACATTTTTCTTACAACTGAGGATATAATAGCACAGCAGTGCCACCTTTAGGCAATATACCTCAATTGCTAATGAGCACCAGTTCAAGTCAAAGTCCTATCAAATATAAAGTTTCGTTTAATTTCGTCCAGTGTTTCGTGCGATACAGCGACTATAAAATTTTATTTTCTACAAAACACACACACAAACATTTTTTTAAATGGTTAAAACATGTTAAGGACATCTAAAAACGTGTAAACCCATTGAAAACAGGAGGTAAAAAATTTTCACGAACACAACACTTTCTTTTTTTTTTTTTTTCTTTTTTTTTTTTTTTTTGAAACTGAAGAAAGTAATGAAAAATGGTATCCGCGATTGTAATGAAATGCTTGCCCTCTGGTGGGCTAAGGTGAAATTATCACACCACTGATAGCTTTCACGCTGAAACAATGATAGAACAACAAGAAAGAACAATAATAAATGCACGTGGCTATTATAATTTACTAACAACTGCAGTTGAGAAAGTGCCATCTATCGATCATTACAAACGCGGATAAGAAATAGTTTTATTATGTTATCAAACAATCACACATTAATTTTCAACTTTTAGATCCTTGTTGAACAAAAAAGTTTAGAAAATAATAAATTGTTAAAAAAATTTCTATTGCCGTCTACATTAGCAAGTCGTGTACTCATATACTCACTGTCGTTTGCTTACGTCATTACTTAACTTGCGTATTCGAAGCAGTTAATTTTTATAATCTCGAACACAGATTAAGAAATTGAATAATTATTTGTTCGAGAATTTAATTTAGAGATTTCAGTTAGAAATTTAAATAAATATTTTGATTTCAAGTACATTTTTGTTTTTACATTTTACTGTCCAATTACATAAAAGTTTCTATTTACTGGAACCATTTTGTTGGTGATTTCTAAAATAATGCTTAATATGTCACATTCAGCTGTTTTTCGAAGCAAAATACTTTTACTTCTCTTGCCAGTGATGTGCTATTGCTACAATTTAGAAATTAATTTGTCAGATAAATATGGAACAAAGCCTATCAAGATCGTTTGCAGTTCTTTCGACGAAAAAACCAAGCTGGAAGAAGAACATAACGTTTTGTGGCAAGGCAGAGAATTCGGATTTGAAGACCAGCATAAGTTAATAAACTCAGCAGATGGGGAGCCTTTGATGCCAAATGTAACGATAAAATCTACAGACCAGCAAAAGTGCTACATACTGACGCCATTGCCGCAAAATGGCAAATAGTATAATCAAAAGATGCTGTATGTAGTAGAGTAAAGATCTACAAAATTTTCAGTTAAATTTTATTATGTAAAACAATAACATATCAATGAATTAAACAGTAATATCACATAGACCTTACTATTTTTTTTTTACGTAAATTTGCACTGGTTCATTATTATGGTAAAGTTGCAGTTTAGGTACTGCTTAACGAGTTTTTTAGAAATCGCCAACTTTGCGCTATTTTGTCTTACCTTCGAGAATGACAAACTTTTAGGAGGTGTGATAGAATACGAGATTAAAGATAGCGTAAATCGAAATCAATACGAAATCTTAAAAAGAAAAACAAACAAAGTTTAAAATCGAAAAGTCAAGCAATACTTAGTTTAGAAACTTCTACGTGATAAACAAAAAATGGTTGATAATCGTTCATTTTATAGCCATAACTTTATTCAAATTTGCATTTATCAGGATATACGCAAAAAGAAAAGGAAACAGGAAAATTGGTACAGATTTAGTATAGGACATCCTTGGGGACATTATTATTATTATTGCCGTTTTAACAATGAACTAAATGGTTATCACAATTGCGCAGATAAAGACCTTGGCAAGAAATGTCCAAGCTACTTCGGTGCGAAATTATAAATTTCGCCAAGGGGGCCCTATACTAAATATGCTCCTAAATGAGTAGTCCAAAACTAAAAAGTCGAATTTTCTATCTTTCTATACAGGCAATTCATCATTCATTGAAGCAATATTTCAAAATTAAAAATACACTATCTTAAAGCTTTGTCGACAAAAAATAAAATAAAATAACACGCCAAGTAATACCCTAGACTGCAATTCAACAGACATGATGATTTCGTGAGAAATATTTGGAACAACTATAGTATTTCCCCACAGCTGAATTTGGCGATTTACTTTTGGCGCTTATGGCTAAATCATAAAACCAAAAATCATAAATCATATATCATATATGATAAAATCACAAATCCAAAATAAATAGCATGCAGGCTGCCATATTATATCGCAAACAGTCCAGAACGACATCGTTATCGTTCAAATCGGCGCCAAAGAAAAATCGCCAAATTCAGCTGTGGGAAAATACTATGGTTGTACCAAATATTTGCGCTACTAATTTATCAATCTAAGTTGCGGAACAACTATAGTATTTCCCCTCAGCTAGATTTGGCGATTTTAATTTGGCGATTATGGCTAAATCATAAATCTAAAAATCATAAATCATATAGCATAAATGATAAAATCTTAAGCTAAATTATAAATCATAAATCCAAAATAAATAGCATGCAGGCTGCCATATTATATCGTAAACAATCCAGAACGACATCGTTATCGTTCAAATCGGCGCCAAAGAAAAATCGCCAAATTCAGCTGAGGGGAAATACTATAGTTGTGCCTAAGTGGCTTTGAAAAAAAGGTTTATGGCACTAATTTAGTAACTTTTTCTATGAAAATTTTACCCCGTGGAAACGCATCTGCATCGTTTATTATTACAATTGAATGGCCTGAAATGCTGGGGCTGAAATGCAATTTTCGTGTCAGCTTAGCACACTGTTTTATTTTGAGATTAAAAGTGCAAGGAATGACGGGGAACAGATTTGGGTTAGACTATATTTGAGGATACCCTTGATTCTCGCCAAGTTGTGATTTTGGTAAATATATTTTACCACTAAGGTTAGCCTATTTATATGTACTAGTATCGCCCAGTGGTCGAAACTCGACCATTTTTTTTTTGCAAAGCGAGGCAAAGCAAAGTTATTGCCTTGTCCTATACGGAATGCAATTGCAACACAGCTGCGGCAATTGTTTGCCAATATTCACTCTAACTGAATCAGCAGAGTTTTACTTAAAATAACTATTTCTCTCTGTAGATGTTAGCCTTTCCTGAAATGAGAGAAAATCGCAACGTGAAAACGCCCCTTGTTGTGTGATACAGCCCAGAAGCTAATAGGTACCATGTCAGACCAAGGTCCAACCAAGTATCAAATTCTGTTAAATTAATTCGATTGGTTCATAAAGTACAGTGTTTGAACAAAAAAAAAATAATATTTTTCAAAAATGGTCGAATTGAGTTCGGGAAATTTCAAAACGTGTAACTTTATCGAAAACCGAAAATCTACAACATTTCTGAATCTTATATTTTCTACTTATATATGCAGAGGAAAGACTAATAAATCCACTTTTAAAAAAATAAAAATAAGTAGTCAATTTCACTAATTTCACTTAATTAAAATGCAAGGAAATCTCAAAACGTGTAAATTCATCGAAAACCGGAAATCAAAAGTTTTTATGTATCTTCTACTTGCTTCTTCTACCCATAAAAGCTAGCAATAAAGACACTTTTTTAAAAAATAAGTAGCGAATTTCAGTTAATTGAAACGTAAAGAAAGCTCAAAACATGTAAATTCAGCAAAAAACGGAAATCGGAATTTTTTCCGTATCGTCTACTTATACATGCAGCAGTTAGTAACAAATCCATTTTCCTTTTATTTAGTATATTAGTTCAATATTTATAGAGCATTTCCTCGTGACGTCTGGTGGTTGGCAAAAAAGCGCGCTCGACTTTCCCGCGCCCCGCCCACCATTGATTTTCCGTTGGTGATCCGCCATTGCTATGCTTTTCCCAAGCCTTTTTGCCAACCACTCATAAAAGTTGAGATGTTTGTTTACAAACAAGGAACTGCCCTATTGTTTAAATATCACCCTTTGAAATGAAATGTTTATGTTTACATTCGAAACTGGAAGTTTGCCATTTTTTTTTCTGGAGTTTTGTGATTTTAAATTAAAATTTTATCAATTTTACAGAAAAAATAACTCAATCAAACACATGTAGACAGTAACTTATATATAACTATACCCAAATATCGGAATTAAAATCGGCAGGTAATTTCCGTTATTTTTTAATAATTTTTTACAAAAAACTCAATGAACAATTAACATAGAAAATCTTTTACATGGCTCCATGGACAGACAGTGACGACATCACTTCGCTTGCGTATAGTGATGCTACATTATACAAATGACTGTGTCTATGGTTTTATTTGAGCTTTATGAAATTGCCAGATTTAACAACTTTCTACTTTTAGGTATTTTTTAATGTGAAGGAATACGTGTATAAAAGGGAAAAATGGGGGAAAATGCATAAAAAATAAATGTATTTTTAAATACCTTCTTGACATCGTAAGAAAATAATATTTGTATTTGCACCTTCCGGCTAACCATACCTTTCGAATGATACCATTTTCAACCCTCTACTCCCATAATTAATATGTTAAAAAGGGACAACAAATTTTATGCTTGCCTATTAATATATAGATAGGTTATATGTATATAGTTATATGTATATAGTGCATATGTTTAGGTTATATGTATATAGTGTTATAGGTTATTAAAAAAAATGCGCCACACAAAAATCGCCAATTTCGCCAAGGGGGCACCCTCAAATATATCTGTCGTCCGTAGATTAAAAAAAAAATTCCGGCAAACATATATTTTTTTTAAATAATGGTTATTTTAATAATGTATATTAAGAGAGCAATCAATAATATGAAACAATATTTCGCACAATATATGTTATAAAAATATACATGCGTATTTTCGTATTACGTTTCCAATCGCCAAACACAAGAATCGCCAAGGACGGCAAATATGAAATCCATGCCAATGCGGGATTTTTAATTTGCTGATAGTGTTTCGGGAAAACATTTACTACTGCGTAGATTACAAACTAATACAATGTCGAAATGATCGAGAGTGTTGTGAGTGATTTGTTAAATTTTCAAGGTAATTCTGCAGTAGAAACCAATGGATCATCTCAGAAAATTCTAGAACTGGCTTTCTTTTTAAAGTTATAATTTCCAAATTTTAGAAACCGTAAACTGCCAATTTTCGCTAAGTTCGCGTGTCAAATACCGTAATTTGGCGACAAGTCGCAAGGTTTTCCCTCAATACCCCCTCCCCCTTCGTGGAAAAGAAAATTTTCCATTTATTTCTAAGGCTGGCTAATATCATGCAGAAAGTACTACATAAGTAAATAGACAAGTTCAACTCAATGGCAAGTTCAAATTAATGGGAGCAAATAATAGGCAAAATCAAATCAATGGCGGCAAATTATATGCAAGTTCAAATCAATGCATTATTCCAGAAAATTTCAAAACTAGGTTCCTATTGAAGTTAAAGCTTCCAAACTTTGGCAACTTTAAACTATCATTTTCGCCAACATTGGTCGCAAAATTGCCAAATTAGACGACCTATCTCAAACTCTGCGATGGTAAACTATGATAGCAAGTGTACTCAATCGGAATTCATACAACACAACCAGAACAACAACTACATTGCGATGGCAGCAAAATTGGCGACTTTGCAATGTTACGACTAAATTTGGAGGAAAATATTAGTTTAGGTCAGTTTCATTTCTTTTTGATATATGATTTGATACAGAGCACATAATATGTAGATGATACCTTTTACTTCTTTATTCTATGATTGCACGTTCTATATACCCATTTACAAGACATATACAAAAACATAGACAGTATATACATAGAGGGATAATTTACAATCGATTGCTTCATTTCATTTCAAATACAACGCCGTCTGATGGATACTACAATCTCCCACAGTAGATTTTTGCCATATAAATTGAAAAGACAAACAGAAAAGAACAAGTAATATAAAATGAAAATTTTTAAAGTCAATTCCTACTTACAAAAAACTATCGAAAGAGTTTTTTTTAATAATTTTGAATTAGGAAATAAGAAGCGCGTGCAAAATTAAATAAAAATAATTATAAGATAAAAAAAAAAAAAAAAAAACTTTTTATATACCATGCTTTAAATTTTTTGATGAATCATAGAGCTCTTACCAATGTGCATAAAATTTTTAAAGTGATAATGACGTCAATTTTTGTGAGAGGCATTATTTAACTTTTTATAATTTTTTAATATTCACGTTTAATTAAATGTATTTATTTTTTCGTCGAAAGAAAACGAACTCGTAATTTTTTTTTTTTTTTTTTGGCAACAATTAAATTATAGCTAATATTTTAACGGCTATTTTAACGCTATTAGGACGTTATTATTTTCATATTTTCATTAATTATAAGAAAACTAATAAAAATTTGAAAATAGGACTTCGAAGTATTGTGTTGTTACCGTGTTCTGAGCAATCCTGAAAGCTTCAAATTTCTAGCTAGTCCGGAAGTTAGTTAAAAATCGATTGCAAGATTTGTACAAGATATATATAGAGAGAGTGTGAACTAATAGTAGGAATTGAAAAAGTACATACATATATTGATAAATGAAAACCAAATGAATGTTTGTGTAAAAGTGATTTCACATAGTCTGAAAGATATTGTGGGAGACGTCTTATTCTTCCTGATCTTCGACATAAAGAATAGGTGTTTGGAATTGAATTATTACAAGGTGTTGGTGCGGCTGTGTGATCTCTGGATATTGAAGGTTTGTTAACGTGCTCTTTATTATTTCTCAAGATGTGCAACTCTATTATCATATCATCATCTCTTAAAGTTGGAGAATTATCACACATTTGTGCACTTGCAGTGAAGGTGACGTGTTTCGATGATTTTGAACTATGGTACTTACGTATTATCGCAACCAGGCCAAAATTCGCATAAATCGCCAAATTTGGCGACCCTACTTACGTCAACCCTACGTGTTATACGTGGTTTTTCGTAAAGAAATTATTTTGCTTACTGGTTAGATTGAATGCCGTGAAATACTTTAACTAATACTAATAACTTAACTAATAATAATAATAACTTAATAATAATAATAATAATAATAATAATAATAATAATAATAATAACTAATAATAATAATAATAATAATAATATACTTATAATAATAATAATAATAATAATAATAATAATAACTTAATAATAATAATAACTAATAATAATAATAACTTAATTAATACTAATAACTTAACTTTCTTACTCAAACTTACAAATCGCGCCAACCTGGTTGCGATAATACGTAAGAACCCTTTAGGATACACCCCGAGTCCAACTTCACTAGGTAAGGAAGATCTCCAATTTTACGAATGACAACATTAAACTACCATATTTCCGAATTGTCTTGTTAAACATGGGCTGAATTCTTTCCCCCTTGGATAAAGCGTGCCTGTCTCACTGATAAAATTTGATCTACAAGTTGAATTTGACAAAAATGAGACCAGATCTATACGAATTTTACGATGAAGATAGGATTTTACTAGAATTTTCTTGCGACGTACAGGTATAGCACGATGCCAAAGCAATATTTCTTGAACTTTTACTGTCAGGGTACCAGCTTCATTTATCATTATTATCTTCATATTTGAATCTTTTAATCCTCGAATAAATTGTGCTCGTAAAAATAAATCTCATACAGGTTTTCCTCACTTGACAATTGAAATCACGTGTAGATGTATATTTTCTGAGAGCCGCTACATAGACTGCTATCGTTTCGCTTTCAGATTAGAAACGATACAGAAAACAATGTTGTTCTATAATGACATTAGGTGGGGGACACAAATGTTTCTCTAAAATTTATATAAATTTGTCATATGTTAGTTCATTAGGTAATTTAGGAGCAATTAAGGATGATAATAAGTTGTGTAATTCTGAACTGATACTGTTAAGTAACATTTTCAAACACAAAGCTTTATCAGCAAAAGGTTTGTTGATTTCTAGATAATTTTCAAAACGTTGTTTATATTAAGTAAATGTTTCAATATTACTGTTAAATTTTTTGAAATTTGATACAAAAGGGACAGTACCTGTTTATGTAATTGCAGGTTTATTCATCGCATCTGATTCTGTTTTGCCTGTGACGACCAATGCTTCTAATCGTTTATTACTTGCTGCTATTTTTCGGAATAATTCTTGAGACTGTGCTTGATCCATATTATTTGAAAAATAATCGGATTGATATTAATGCCGAATAATTTTCATCGTCGCCACTTTCATATATTTTTTGATATATGATTTGATATAGAACATAGAATACGCAGGCTATACCTTTTACTTCTTTATTCCATGACTGCACGTTCTATTTACACATTTACAATAGATATACACTGCATAAAAAAAGTAGACGGACACTTACTTGTAATACTTTAAAGCCGTTTATTTCTTTAATTACAGATATGAGGTTCATTTATGTAATATAATTATATTCTTGAGACATCATATATTATTATTTTTTGGATATAGATTCAATCCTTTTGAATTATGTAGTGGAAAAATTCAGGAAACAAAAATGGTGCATATTCGCACTGTAATTTTTCTTAAAAAAGTAGACGGACACATCTTGTATCTCTAAAATAAAACGTTTTTAGTAAGGGTTTCGTCTCCCATTTGCTTTAATATGTTCGTATACCCTGTTAGGCATCGAATCAATGAGATTCTGAATCCTTTTTTGACATAAAATTTCCCAAATGTTTGTAAGAGCTTCTTTGAACTGGTGAATTGATTCATACTGGCGTCCACCCTCATAAATTTTATGAACAAGTATAGCCCAAATGTTTTCTACAGGATTCATATCCGGACTCTTGGCTGGTATTGGTAAAACAATGAAGTTGTTCTCATGAAACCACTTTTTAACGTTGTTAGTGGTGTGTATTGGCGCTCCATCTTGTTGGAAAATCCAGTTCTCTCCTCCAAGATCACACGCAAATGGCAAAAGCTCACTGCTTAGTGTTTCAATATAATCTTTGTGAGTCTGCTTCTTACTTAGGAGCACTAAATTTGTCCTTCCACCATAGCCAACAGCTAGCCACACCATCACGCCACCAACAACAACTTGCCGAGTAGAGTACACTTCGTCTTCTTTCTCCAAACGGTGTCAATAATATTAATATCCATCTGGGCCGTCTAAATTAAATTTTTTCTCATCTGAAAAAAACTACAGATATCCATTCTGTAGTCCAAGACATATGGTTTTGAGCCCACTGTAGGCGTTCTGTCACGTGGTGATCCTTCCAGCATGGATGATGTTTTCTTTTCTTATATTGAAAGAGCTCTGAGTGTTTAATGTAGTTATAAATTCTCTGAGAAGTTACATTAGTAATTCCTGTGCTTATTCGAACTCTGGGAATTGATTCTGCAGTTTTTTTCAGCTCAGTAAAAATTTTTCTTTGGTCTCTAAGCGAAAGTTTCTTTGGCCGGCCACTCTTTTTCTTTACGCCATGGGCTTCAGGAGCACGTAGAAAATCGCTCATGCTACATTTGCTTATTAGAAGTAACCTACTAATTTCTCTGACTCCTTTATTAACATTTTTCAGCGCTATAATCTGTCCTTTCTCGTAATCATTTAGAGGAATTCCTCGTGGCATGGCGCATTCATCTCCAAGAAATTTAACTACGTAAAACCATCTTGTCAAGCACGTTAGCAATTGGCAAAATGCCAAATGTACATGTCCATGCAAAACTGGTATTCCACAAGAAACACCCACTTAGATAATTGCAGTTTTTGACCAGTGTCCGTCTACTTAAAAAAAATATATATATTGTGCAAATGTATATCTTTTCTCTTTTCTGCATTTCCCTACATTAAAATTATAAATAATTGAATATTTTTATTTGTCTGTCAAAAATATGAAGATTGATAAGTATAAACATGTTAAAGACTTTTAATTCACATTTTCTATTAAACAAAGACGGGGTTTCAAAAAATTGTAAAGAAGTGTCCGTCTACTTTTTTTATGCAGTGTATATATATATATATATAAACATAGACATTATGTATATAGATGGATAAATTACAATCGATTGTTTCATTTCACTTCAAATACAACCTTATGGATACTGTAATCTTTCACAGTATATTTTTGACGTATAAAAATGAAAATACAAGCTGAAAAGCCCACCTTTTACTTCTTTATTTCATGACTGCACGTTCTACACATTTACACGATATATACAAAAACATAGACAATATATGCATAGATGATAACTTACAATAGATTTCTTCATTTTACTTCGAATACAGCGCCGTCTGATGGATACTACACGCTGCCAGAATCAATAAGCCTTTTCTCAATTTTTTCGGAGTTAATTTTTTTCAAATAATGCATCGTTTGTGATCGCTAACTTTTTCCAAAGAGTACAAAAGGTAGGCGATTTACACTCGTTTGAATTCTATATAATTCTAAGCTGTGCATTTGAAAATGAGATATTATGTAATAAACTGTGGAATTCTATTCCATAACAAGCGATATACATGCTTTGTGGTATAAAAACTTGTAACTGTTATTTTTGTGGTTCCAGTAATAGTTTTTTTTGCCTATATTTGAGAGTATTCATAGACTAAAAAAATCCTGTTCATTTATTTAAGAATCACTTACCATATGCGGGAATATCAATGTTTTCATAGCTTATGTGTATTTCAAAAGGTGTATAAGAAGGTAATGTGGTGTCTTTATCAGTTTTAACTTCCTTATACAAAATATAAGGAAGTATTGTAATCCCAATTTACGAAATGGATATTGTATCTAGCATAGCTCAAAAAGAATGATCGTAGAATATTGTAAATTAATATTTGTAACTCTCATGTTGTTTAGTTCTGCACCTCCCATTTTAGTTTTGATTTGTGCCCCCGTGTTAGAGATAGCTACGATTTTACACGATTTCGCTTTCTTGGTTATCATGTGTGGGAAGCACGTGCGTGATAACGATTGCTGCGGTACCAATTTCCATACATTTTGAGATTCATAGTCATATTGGTAGTGGTGGCCCAGTGATTTTTTTTTTATTTGTTAGAGGAGAAGTTTCACGCGTTATAGTGATTTGTGCGATACCGAAAATTTCGTGTATTCATAGCATCATATTTTAAATTTAAAATTTTTTTTTTTAAACTGTGATTTGTTACAATTTTGTGCTTTTAAATTGAAAATTGTGTGTTATCACATTTTTTGCTTTTAAACACTTTGTTTTAGAACGTATTTTGCGGTGATTTCATTTTGTCATTTTGAGATTGACATTCATTCATAGTCTCTCCTATAGGATAGTAAAACCCGTGAATAACATAAAATAGAGCCAGATTTCACTATTTATTATAAAACTGAATTTTTACCAAGGATAGGGTGCTAAAATTTCTTTTTAAAGCAAGTGTGACTGAGATAAACTAGAAGCGCAAAACTCCTTACACAAAAACTATGCCCTTAAAGGATCGTTCCAATTTCGGTATCCAGAATTTACTTTATATAAAACTTTATGTAAACATAGAGCGTTTGAACCAAATTATAAAACAAGTAAAATTTTATATAGAACTGTTATCAAGTGCAAGTAATTGTATAAAATTTAAATGTAGATTAGTCAAGATCAATTTTTCATAACGAAGTGTACGATTTTATTGCAATAACGAGTACCATCGCCAAACGGGGCGATGAATATTACATTGTATTTTTTCTGTTAAATAATCCTGTTCTACGATAAAATACAGGTCTATTTTTTTTTCCTATAGGCGACACATATTTAAAAATGTTGATTGCATTCATGATTTCACAGTACTTCGCGTAGCTAACTATACTATTCTTTAATTTATTTACATTTTTCTCAATTTCTATCAATATTTTTCTATTCAATACTTTATTTATATTTTAATTATATGGATAGAGTTAAAATGTCTATATCAGTTGTGGAGGCAAATCCCTTGGCGAAAAGATCCGAGCTAATTCTACGCCAAAATTTTAAAAATCGCTAAAATGGTCCTGACTATACGTGTTCCATATATTTACTTACAATTGATTTTTTAAATTGAAATAAATTATTTTCAAAAATTGAATCTGCTCATGCATCAGGCAAAGTTGGCGTCATTATAACTTTAAAAATTTCACATACAGTGGAAATTTTAGATTTTTTTTTAATCTTCTCTTATTTTGACTTTGCAATTTTCTAAAAAAAGTTATGAACGGAATGGCTTTGAACTTTAGACATGCAAAGAACATTTACAAATTCACATTTTGCGTAATAGATTTAGTCATGAAAGTAATTAGGGGGTCAAGTACAAATTAAAAAAAAATCACAAATAGTCTGAATCAGCCTGTATCATAAAAAGCGACAAATGATTTATAAATTTAATACATTATTGCAATTAACATGTACAGTATTTGTATGTGTTTTTGGGGGGATAGCACAATTATTTAGGCCGATATAACTTTTTCTCCACAATTATTAATTTTTTGTGAAGTTTTTTGTTTATAAAACGAATGGATTTAAAGAAAATTTCACAAAACTTGAGGACAAATTTATAAAACATTAGAGAAACACTACTCTGAAGCATACAATTCACACGTGTAATATTCACTGAGCTATGAGCTTTCTTAGTAAATATCATTTTACTGTGCATGCGCGTAAAATAGAAATTTTTTATTACATGTGTAAAAAGCTAAATATATTGAACAATTTATGTCAAAAGTTCATTTGAACAGAGTAAAAATTAAGCAAATTATCTGCTAAAGAACGAGCTAGATTTTAGATATATCCCAGATTTGATGGGGTTTCCATATGGGAATTCTCACATGCCACGTATTTAATTTATTATATGAATTAAAATTATTGTGCAATTTTACAATTATTACAATTATTAAATAATTATTTCAACCACTTTGAAAAACTTCTCTTTTATGAAAAACCCCTTATGGGCTTATGAGTCTAACATATTTTTGTTTATTTATTTAGATTTGTGAGTTCATAAGGGGTTTTTCCCAAAAAAGAACTTTTGCAACATGGTTGAAATAACTGGTCTCCAGATTAAATACGTGGCATGTGAAATACCCCTTATGAAATTTCAACTTTGGAAAATACCTAAAATCTTGCTCGTTTTTCTTTCGACAATTAGCTTAAAGTTTACTGTTTTCAAATGAAATTTTAACATAAGTTGCCCAATATATTTAGCTTTCAATCTATGTAATAAAAAACGTCTATATTTTGCGTGTTCGCAGTTTATATATATATATATATATATATATATATATATATATATACATATACATATATACATAAATGCTCATATTTCAGCAAAAAATACACGTATGAACTTTATGTTTCAGATTTTTTTTGTCAATTTTTCTGCAACTTTTGTAAAATTTTCTTGAAACATTTTCGAGTTATGAACAAAAAACTTTTCAGAAAGAATATTTTTTTTTTTTTTTTTTTAATAATTTTTGCTATTCCAGCAAAAAACATATAAAATTGTTCATACAATACTTTTAAGTTATAAGTCGTTTGTATATTTTTTGTGATGCAGTGTGATACAGAATGTTTGCTTTTTTCTTCAAATTGTGGTTGGTTCCCTAATTACCCTCGTGACTAAATCAATAATGCAAAATGTGAGTTTATAGATGTTCTTTGCATGAGTGAAGTTCAAGACCATTTCGTCCAGTATTTCTTTAGAAAATCGAAAAAAATATCAAAATAAAAATATTTTTTAATAATTTGATCACTTATAGGACTGTATTGTTAAATTTTATTTTAACTTTAATATTCACATAGAAATAAATAAATATTCTTTTATGTCAAAAAAAAAAGAATGAGCGTATGGTTATAATGCCTCTCTATGTAAAAGAGTACATCCACTTACGGACTCATTGACTGACAGACTGATTCATTCAAAAAAGCCGTGGTGATCCTATAAAAATTTGGAATAAAATCATATAAAAATTACGAATTTTGAAGTAAAGGTTAATTTTGAGTTGTGAACACTTTTTTTTTTTTTTTTCCCGTTTTATCCTGTTAGTGTGAAGGGGCAGGTAGCAAAACATGTTTGCGACCATTACTTGGCTTGAAATCAAAATACTTTACGGGGGAGAAAGGTCACATGAGGTAAGTATACTTAAGTACAAAAAAAAAAAAAAAAAAAAAAAAAAAAAAAAAAAAGAAGAAGAAGAAAATTAACCTTTTTCGACGATACTGATTTTTTTTTCTTTTTTTTTTATGAGGGGATGGAAAATCGATATTTCTTTGGGGCATATCATTTAATAGGTTGCGTTATCATTCATATTTTTGAAGACACAATACATGATAAGAGCCTGGATATTGATCCATCAGTTTATCCGCTATATTTATTTAATCTGTTAGATACAATACCATTGCTCTGTGCAAAATTTTGAATGGCTTTCTGAAGATAAATAAAACTGTTTCGCGAGAATTCAGTTCAAAGTAAAGGTGTCAGACACAGGTAAAAATATATTCCATTCTACGGCAAGTAAGTAGTCTTTCAAAGGATGTGCGATATTGTAGTTCAATGTCCAGCCTCTCTACTACGACCCACTAGTGGCCGACCGATTCTGTGCCTAAAGCTGGTGGAGGGGAAGTCACGGGTCGACACCAGGTCGCGCTCAGCGACCTGGCCGTTCGATGTTTTCCATGGTTTTCTCCAAAACTCGCGTAAATGCGTGCTAGGACACTTAAAAAGACCCCCACGGATGGTATTCTTCCCATCGGCCTAGGACCCTAGGGTAGTCAATCGGCCTCCAATCGGTAGTCAATCGTCAACAACCACAACAACTAACCAGACTTTCTACATTCAAAGTTTTTGAAGTGAAAACTTCTTTAGGCGCGTTGAGCACTTTTTGGGTGAACAAAAGTCATGGAACTCGCGTCATCGTCCCCGAACGCTTTCCATGAGCTATATGTATACTGTGTATATATGTACATAGATATACCTCCGTGCGTTGTTAGTATACATTATATATATACAAAGAGTATATCTCTCTACATATATATACATATATGTAGCGTACGGCGCGGCATGCCTCATATAGGTATATATATATATATATATATATATATATGTATAAAATGTATACTAATACGAGTAGTATGCTGGCTACTGGCATCTGTCTCTTTCTAGTTCTATACTCTATGTATGTATGTACTTTTCCGCAGTATATACATAGTTCACAAAGTACAAGCACGTGTTTTTATACAGACTGTTATATTCTTCTTTTTGCTTTCAATATAAATTTTCAAATAAATAATAAAAAAAGAAAATTATTTTAGTCATATTACAATATTTTTACCTAATATAAGGCTTAGTTTATTTAACTTGTTCATTTAATTAATACAAATATTGTGCCGAATCATATAATACAAATCATAAACACTTCTTTACAAACCAAAAATAATTCGAAAATAATAATCTAATAGCTCGACGATACAATTCAGAAGTTACTTAGTTTTCCCTTCTATCGGCAGTCCCCAAAGACTGTTTTTAGATTTTTTTTTATTTTTATAAACTTTAATATGATAGGACCAAATTTCGTATAAGTGTATACACAATGGAAAATTATTTTTAGCTAATCATTATGCAACTGAATTTATTTATTTATTTATTATATATATATATATATTCGCCCAGAGGGAGTGTTTCTAATAATACTTTTAAAACGATTGGTTGAACCATGCATCTGTGATAATTTCAAACTAAGTTAACGATTTGTTTCCTTCTTAACGGGGGTAGAAAAAAAAATATTTTTCTGCTACTTTTAGCTTTTTTCTTTCTTTAGTCTTTACAACGTAAAATGCAGTGGTGACTATTTTGTTTTAAATTACATGAATTTGTGTAAGCAAATATAGAAGAAAGGTTTGTTAGGGCCACAACATACTAATTTAATATGTTTATTAAAATAAAAATACTACATATATCAATAACTATACACTAAGCGACAAAAAAAAAGCCGCACTGCAGAAAAAATGACTTATACCTTTTTTATATGTAATAACTTTAAAATTAATGTTTGAAACAAATAAAACTGTCTTGTTTGCATAATACCAAAGGTATGAAATGATACCTATGTATATTTTCGATTTAATAATTCGCTTTATTGCACTTTACGAAGTACTTTTTAAAAATCTGCATAAAATTTTGTTTTTGAACATACTGCAATAACTATACACTTTGCATTCTATTATGATTTATTATATGAAATAAACAAGTTATATTTTAATATATGAAATAAAACTATTTATTTGTT
The DNA here is from genome assembly GCA_963930645.1 of Salticus scenicus. NCBI lineage: Eukaryota > Metazoa > Arthropoda > Arachnida > Araneae > Salticidae > Salticus > Salticus scenicus. The sequence goes on along the minus strand of OZ005654.1, from coordinate 238,341,673 downwards.
AGATCTAAGCAATTTTTTATTAAAAATATGTATTCTGTGTTGGGTTAATTCCACCTTTATATGGAATTACTGCATTAATGCGCAATGTCATAGTTTTATACAGTGTTTTAATATAAATCTCAGAAATTTCAATGTGCCAAATATCACAAATAAATTTTTCTAGTTCTGGCAGAGTTATAGGCTGCAAATTTCGAATCCTCTCCCCTCTCCCCCGCTTTTTTATAGACGAAACATTTTCGAACGGATCGTGATTTTGACCATTTCCATGTCTGGTAAAGAAGAAATTCTACTATATCCTTTGTGGTATTTAACTTAAAGTGAAAAAATGTATGATTACTTACAGAATTATAGGTTCTCATGGGAATGTATAAGAAATTTTGACAATTTGAAGTGAACAAACTTACCACAGACGCCGTGTAGTAAGGTGCCTTATTATCTTCAAATGCTGTTTACGGAAATGTCTAAGATACCTCCAAAATAGTCGGTCAGGCACCACTTTTATGCAGATTGTGTTTTATTTTGAGTTAATTGATCCCTTAATCATAAAAATTTCCCCGAATGTTTGAAAAGTTATGCACCTCCGTACCATAATGTACGGAGAATGTGTCACTGTTTTAAAAGTGCGATTTTCATTTAGTCGGTCACATTTTCGTCTTCATTCTAGCTTTTTTCAACTGCACGAAATAAAGAAAACTTGATTCATCAGAGAAAACCAGTTCAGCCTAATAATTAACTGATAATGTTTTTAAATTTTGTTCAACTAAAGTACTGTTTTTTCTAATTCTTTTCCTTAATAATGGCTTTTTTCACAGATCTTCCGTTCTTTAACCCGCTTTGTTTAATTGTTTCTGCATTGTTTTTGAAGAAAGTAATATACTATATACTTTTTTAAAATCTTTTTTAAGTTCTGAACATGATACAAATCGATTTTTTAAACATTCGCATTTTAACTTGCGGTTATCTTGCTTGAATGAGCAACATGACCGCCTAAAGCCAAATTCCCAGTTTAAACGGCCAAAAAAATTTATATTTGACTAAAATTCATTTTACCAATATTTCGTTAGCATTTAATTATTTTGCCATCTCACGTATTAAAATATTTTTTGATTTTCATTTAAAAATTAATACTTTTTGTGGCATCGTTAACTGCCTTATTCTTACCATTTTTGAAATAAATTCTAAAATTACAATTTTCCTGACAATTGCATTTTGTTTTTAACACTAGACTCAAAGCTAAAGTCTGTGTGGAGGACAACATAGTAAAATCTGTTCGAAAATTTGCTTTTTAAACGATAAAATTGGCGGTTGTAGAAGGCGAAAAGGAAAACATCCAAGTGCGGCTTTTTTTTTGTCGCTTAGTGTACATATTCGTTTTTTCTTAAATTAAAATTATTTAGATTTTTATGAAGAAGGATGATAGGTATGTATATTTATATACTTTTAACTTTTTTAATTTCTTTAAAGGAATATATTTATACATATACATATAACATACACAAACAAATTAAGGGACAGAGATATTGATACATGTGGAATTTTTACAGCATAAAGTATAACCTATTATATAATTAATTTATTAGAATATTGCTTAATGTAATGTTCTTTGTACTTACTTACAGTTTAAGAATAAATGTTAAAATTTTCTCCGAATATTTTAGAATTTTCCTAAAAAAAAAAAAAATCTCTCAGAATACTGCCAGATATTCTCAGAAAAAGAATAATCGATAGCTAAAAGCTCCGTTCACTTGAGAACGATTGCGAAAGAAATTGAAAAAAGATAGTAGTTGTAAAAATGAAGCATATCACTTAAAGTATCGATTTTACACGTATAATATCGGTTTTCTTGTAGAATTCCTGTAGTATCGCAAATTCATTGTATTAAAATTCGACAATATAAAGACTATGATAAAACCATAAGACTAATATGTATAAAAAATTATTTTATGTACGCTTACATTTTCATGAAAATCAAGTTTAAATAAAACATCTGGATTTTTTTTTTAACACATACAGTAATGTTTTATTGTTTATATTGTTCTATATCAATTTCATTATATTATATACTCGAAACTGATATCAAATTCTGCTTCATATAAATACGTCTCACAGAAAGAAATATTTTAGTTGTATTTTGGGTATCTTTATTCACAAATCAGTGGCGATATTCAGACAGTTTTAAAAGGTAAAATGTCATAGTGATTTTCAATAACTTACATCATTTTCAGATTATATAACAATATTTAGGAATAATAACAGGAGACTTAGCGTTGAATATTAAACCTCGAATAAACTACTACGTCAGAAACGCCAAAAGAATATTTTTTGCGATGCATACAGCTGTTTCGGTAGCTTTAAGCGTACCGTCGTCAAAGCAAAAAGAATCTTTTTGCACTGAAGACGGTACGCTTAAGGCTACCGAAACAGCTTTATGCATCGTAAAAAATTTTCTTTTGGCGTTTCTGACGTAGTAGTTTATTCGAGGTTTAATATTTAGGAAGTTTGAGTGTGGGAAGACAAAAGGACAGCCAAGAGGACACAGCAACAGTTAGACAATCCGAAGACATAAACTTCTAAATTGATTACACAGACCTGCGTAGAGAAATATACAAGGGAATTGATAGATGTACTTTAAGAATTTTTTGGTGCTGATTTAAAAAAATATAACGAAAAATTTTTATCATGTCACATTTATTTGAAAAATTCAATTTCACTTCGAGTCTTAACGCATACATAATATTTGCTCCTGTTAGTCAATCGGCTAAGTTACATTAATAAAAACAAAAAAAATAATAATATGTTGGTGATTTTGTTTTAGAAACTGCACCATAATTTGACGTAAAAAGTACCCAAAGGATATTTTCGTTTTTCTCTCGGCCAGAGGCGGCCTGTGCAATCTAGCAACAGTGGTTTTCATAGATTTAAACCTATAAAAAATAAATCGATTGCTGAAAAATTAATTTGCTACACCAAGAATCAATCATTTTACATAGATTTAAGTGGATAAAAACTAATGTTGACACATAGTACATGCAATATTTTTCGAGAAAAAAAATATCGATATCGATTTTACTAAATATCCTGACGTGATGGGAAAACAATGGAGGTCATTTTCGATATCAGCACACCAAATAACATAAAAATAAGCGAAAACTTCTCTTATATTTTTCTAAAGCTTTAATCTTACAGGCATCTTTTTAATATTTAAATTTTAGAGGAGATAAAATTGATAACGATAATATAGAGACAATACACTTCATTGAGTAAAAACGAATATAAGAAGATAAATTATTTTTTGTTCATGCTCACTTTCTATTTGAATGTGAATATCCTATTAAAAATATAATATAAGAAAGGGATGCCATTTATAATATCAAAAATTTTTTAAAAAGTTAAACATTGCTTAGTGACCAAAAATGAAAAAAGAAATTTAAGAAAAAAAATATATATATAAAATAGAAAAAAATATATTTCTGTTCGCATTAGATTTTTCATAAATATCTAATCGTCAGTGAATTTTTATGTTAAGAAGGCTCTCTATTTATCGGCTCCAAAAGTCGAAACCAATGTTACTCTATAGAGAATTTTACACCTTTATAACGCATTAAATAATACATATTTTTAAATTCCGTTTTAACATTCAGAAAAATCACAACTGTTAAACATTTCAACTTTGTCTAAAAATTGATTTTTTTAATTTTTAGGATTTCGTTATTAAGCTCAAAAGTGCAATATTTCCTTTTGTGAAAATTCGCATTTTAGAACCTCAAAATGAAATATTAAAAATTTTAAAAATAAGTTTCAAAAAGCGATAACCTATTTTATGAGTGCGAAAGTTCTACCCGCTTTTGGATATGCTAATTTGCAATGGAATTGCAAATTACAATGGAATTGGAATTACAATGGAATTACAATGTCACACATGACATTGTAATGACGCAAATCGTCGGCCAATGAAACGTGTGGATGCCTCTCATATAAATGCATCGTGTCTCACAAAGTCAATCATCTAAAAAAAAAATATCGGGGTGTCTATAACATGGAAATCGAGAGGGGGCATATAATGCATTGTTTGTTATACGAGTTCGATAAAAAGAGTACAGCAGCCGCAGCATGTCGCAGTGTTATTCATATGCACAAAAGAATGGTTTCCATAGAATACAGTATGATTAGCATTAGATTTACAGGACCACACAAAAACATTCTGTTACATTAATGGGTATTATTGGAGGTTTAATGGAATTGCATTTTCGTTTATATTAATCTTTTATTATCATTTTCTACATGTTTTTTACAGTTTACAATAAAGTTAAAAAGTGTTAATGACATTGCGGTTTGTCTGTTTGTTCGTCTGTCTGTCCGAGCTCTAACTCCCGTAAATATTTATGAAATTTCTTGAAACTGTTATATATTATTCAAGTTCACTATCGGATGTTCTCTATTAAAATGGAGTAAACACCTTTACTGGTTTGTGTACAGGGACACCCGACAGTATTCCAACGCATTGTGTCCTGTGAGAGGTATTTCTATAAACCATATTTTAATACCGATACATCACACAAATCTTAATGAAATTGGAATATGTTATTCAAGTCCAATATCGGATGTTCCCCATTGAAAATGGAGTAAATACCATCACTGGTGTTTTATACAGTGACACCCAAAAGTCTTTGTAAGCGTTGTATTCTATGAGAGGTATTTCTTTACACCAAATTTGAAGAACTTTACTTTGCACAAATCTTAATAAAATTAAAATATATTATTCATATGCACAAAATAAAGCTTTCCATAGACTATAGTATGATTAGCATTAGATGTACAGGGCCACATAAAAATATTCAGCTACGTTAATGGGTATTATTAGAAATTTATTTGAATTGCATTTTCGTTTATATTAATCGGTTTTATCGGTTTTTAACACTTTCCAACAAGATTGAAAACTCTTAATGACTTCGGTTTGTCTGTCTGTCTGTCTATCCGCGCTTTTAATCACGTAAATATTCATGGAATTTCTTGAAACTGATATATGATATCAGTTGTTCCCTATTGAAAATGAAGTGATTTTCTCTACTGGCTTTTGTACTGAGACACCCAAACGTATTTCAAAGCATTGTGTTCTATGAGAGGTATTTTTATGAACTATATTTTAATTTCTTTATTTTACACAAATTTCAATAAAATAGAAATATGTTGCTCAAGTTCACTTTTGGATGTTTGCTATGGAAAATGGAGTAAATACCACCACTGGTTTGTGTACAGGGTTACCCAAAAGTATTCCAAAGCATTCGTTCTGTTAGAAATATATTTATAAACCAAATTTTAATAACTTTACTTAGAACAAATCTTTAAAAAATTGAAATATGTTATTCAAAATCACAAAAGAATGCTTTCTACAGAATGTAGTATTATTAGCATTAAATTTATAGTGCCATAAAAATATTCCGTTACATTGAAGGCTTTTATTGTAAATTTGTTGCAATTGCATCTTCGTTTACATTAAGCGATATAAACTTTTTTAATATTTTTTAAGTGGGAATATGATTTCAATTTAAGTATCTATCTGTCCGACTGTGCATCTGTCGGCCCCAGTGTTTGTAAATATTTTCAGAATTTTTCCAAAATTATATACACTAAGCGACAAAAAAAAAAAAAAAAAAAAAAAAAAAAAAAAAAAGCCGCACTTGGATATTTTCTTTTTCACCTTCTACAACCGCCAATTTTATTGTTTAAAAAGCAAATTTTCGGATAGATTTTATTCTGTTGTCCTCCACATACACTTTAGCATAAAGTCCAATGTTAAAAACAAAATGCAATTCTCAGGAAAATTGTAATTTTAGAAATTATTTCAAAAAGGGAAAGAATAAGGCATTTAATGATGCCACAAAAAGTATCAATTTTTGAATGAAAATCAAAAAATATTTTAATACGTGAGATGTCAAAATAATTAAATGTTAACGAAATATTGGTAAAATGGTTTTTAGCAAGATATGAATTTTTTTTACCTTTTAAACTGGAAATTTGGCTTTAGGCGCCCATGATGCTCATACAAGCGAGATGACCGAAGTTAAAAAGCCATTGCTTATAAAATCGGTTTGTATTACATTTAGAACATAAAAGAGATTCAGAAAAGGTGTTTAGAAGCATAATTTCTTTAGCTACAGGGCAGCAATTATTAAACAAAGCAGGTTTAAATAACAGGAAATTTGAAAAAAAAATCCATTCTTAGTGAAGAGAATTACGAAAGCAAGACCTCAGATGGCTAAAAAAATTGAAAAATGATTAGTTAATTATTGGGTTGAAGTGGTTCTCTCTGATGAGTCAAGTTTAACTTATTTAGGGCTGAAGAAAACAAGCAGATCTGACGACGAAAATATGACCAACTTAATGAAAATCGCACTTTTAAAACAGTGACACATTCTCCGTACATTATGGTACGGAGGTGCATAACATTTCAAACAGTCGGGCAAATTTTTATGCTCAAGGGATCAATTAACTCGAAATAAAACACAGTCTTTATAAAAGTGGTGCCTGGCCGACTATTTTAGAGGTATCTTGGACATTTCCGCAAACAACATTTCAAGATGATAATGCACCTTACTACGCGGTGTCTGTGGTATGTTTATTCACTTCAAATTGTCAAAATTTCCTATCCATTCCAATGAGAACCTATAATTCTATAAGTAATCATATCTTTTTTCACTTTAAGTTAAATCCCACAGAAGATATAGTAGAATTTTTTCTTTACCACACATGAAATTAGTCCTAAATGCGATCCGCTCGAAAATGTTTCGTCTATAATAAGGCGGGGGAGAGGGGAGAGGATTCGAAATTTGCAGCCTACATTTCTGCCAGAACTAGAAAAAATTATTTGTAATATTTGGCACATTGAAATTTCTGAGATTAATATTAAAATACTGTATAATTGTGCATTAAAGCAGTAATTCCATATAAAGGTGGAATTCACCCAACACAGAATACATATTTTTAATAAAAAATTGCTTAGATCTAACAAATAAACAATTTCATTTCATACATTAAAATATAACTTGTTTATTTCATATAATAAAACATAATAGAATACAAAGTGTATGGTTATTGCATTACGTTTAAAACGAAAGTTTATGCAGATTCTTATAAAGAACTTCGTAGAGTGTAATAAAACGAATTATTATACCAAAAATGTACATAGTTATCATTTCAGCCATTTGGTATTATGCAAACTAGACAGTTTTATTTGTTTCAACCCTTAACTTTAAAGTTATGACAAATAAAAAAGGTAGAAGTAATTTTTTCTGCAGTGCGGCTTTTTTTTTTTTTTTTTGTCGCTTAGTGTATGTTATTAAAACTCACGAAGGAATGTTCCTTATTTTAAATGGCATTATTAAGGCCTATGAAAATTGGTTTGTGTATACCCAGCTAAAAAATTCTGCAGTTTTTCCGCAGCAAAACCCCAAAACTGTAGAACTTCTGCAGTATTTCAAATAATGTGCTTTTAACTTTAAAAAAACTGCAGAATTTATGAAGTAAAGTTCACGACTTAATAAAAACTGCAGAGTTTTTAAAGTGAAGTTCACGACTTAATAAAAACTGCAGCGATTTTAAAGTAAAGGTTACGACTTAATAAAAACTGCAGAATTCTTAAAGAAGTGATGTGACTTCAAAAATATCGCAGACTTTTCACAGTTAACTTGATGAGAAATGGTAACTATAAAACAACTGCATTTTTATAAAAATTTGCGAAGAATAGTATTAAATATTAATAATAATAATATATAAAAAAAAAAAGCTGCATTTTTGTAAGGGCGGGTTATAGACTCCGAAATTTCTAAATTATGTCAAAGGCAGAATTTAGTTTAGTACGAAAGACTGATAATTTCAATCTGTAAAATTTTTATTTTTAATTTATTTTTTATCTAATTTTTTGACCGTAAAACTGAGCCACGTACTTTTTACTTTCTCTTACCCATAAGGTAGAGAAAGTATTGTTTTTGGGTCAAATTTTCTAATGTAAGATTTTGTTATATTTACACGTTTTGAGATCGACTAAATACGAAAATCATGTTTTTAGTGGTTGGTCTGTGTGTATGTCTGTGTGTGTGTCTGTCTGTTATCAGCATATCTCAAGAACTAATAGTAGCAGATATTCCAAATTTGGTATTCTAAATGTGTATCATATAGGGATGCTACAGTAAGCTTTTCGTTAAGATCAAGCAAATGGTTCGTGTACAGGGACACTCAAGAGAATTCTAATACATTACGTATGGGGGAAATTGCAGGTAAGTAGAGTTTACGTCTATAGACTGAACAGGGGAGCAGCCCACGCTCACCACTCGAAGATTGGTGTTGAGCGCTTCTAGAACCGAAGTTCACGTGGGCTGTCCCGAGAAGAACCCCCTACAGACCTGCCTGACGTTTATTTAAAAAGCAAGACGGTTTTACATAGGCATCGCCAGGCAATGAAGCCTTACCGCGACAAGGGGCGATGGAAAACAACATAGAATGAGTACATGGTCATCGCCTGGCTGAAAGCCACCTCGCGACATTGGGTGATGTTAATTTTAGATGGATTACGTCTATAGACTGCACTAAACCAAATGAAACGAATATATATTTTTTGTAATAGCGATAGTCAGCTGGGAAAAAAAATTTATGTGTGTAGGAGCCTCGCCTCCCCCCCTGGGGGGGGGAAGTCCCCCTCGAGGGTAGTAAATTTTCATGATGGGTATCTTTCAAAAGAGCTCGCCAACACCTTTAAAACGAATGGTTGAACCATCAATCTGCGATAATTTAAAACAAAGTTATCTATTTTTTTTACTTTTAACGAAAAAAACTTACGAAATATTTTTTTTTATTATTATTGAGAATAAAATGGACTTTTTTTTTGGATATTTAGTGTTATACTACTTCTCTAATATGGAAATCGTCTGCATTATCATAAAAGGTAATTTTTTAAATAATAATTTTAATAAATTATTTTTTAAAAACAGAATTATTTTTTAATAGAACAATTAATTTCTATATAAATGTAGGTGCATTAATGAAAGGGGGGGGGGGGTGAGTGGGGCGGTAGCCCCCCTCACATTAAACTAATTATGATATAAAACTCTTCCGAAGCCTAATTTGAATTGTTTAACACAGGTTTACATAACAGTACTCGTTAATCTGCAACCTCTATTTATAGTATTAAATTTCAGGGTGAGAGAAAGTCGTGTGAGTGACACACCGAAAAAATGACTGAATTATAAATGACTGAAATGAATTAAAAATGAAGTGTTTCCACCTAAATTTCATACTTTAGTTAATTCTAAAAAAAACTAATTGTCGTGTCGAAAAACTGTTTGCACACATGGGTTCAGAAAAATCGCCCCTTTCGTTTGGTACTGAATTTGTAACAATAGAAATGATATTTCTAATGTGTTTTCGGGTTTATATAAAACTGGTCTACAAAAAATAGATTGAAACTTAACAGTCCTCCCCAAACAGTTTCGTTAAGATTTTTGAATAACTAAGCCTCATTATGCATTTTTATATACAATTTTGCCCTTTAAAATGTTCGAATAAAATTCGATGTTTTGATAGAATTTTAAAATATTCCCCTTTTTACTTTCTCTTACCCATAAGGTAGAGAAAGTATTGTTTTTGGGTCAAATTTTCGAACGCGAGATTTTGTTATATTTACACGTTTTGAGGTCCCCTTAATACGATAATCATGTTTTTAGCAAATGGTCTGTGTGTATGTCTGTATGTCTGTGTGTCTGTCTGTGTGTCTGTCTGTGTGTCTGTCTGTTATCAGCATATCTCAAAAACAAATTATGGCAGAAAGTTCAAACTTGGTATTCTAAATGTGTATCATATAGGGATGCTACAGTAAGCTTTTCGTTAAGATCAAACGAATGGTTCGTGTACAGGGAGAATCAAGAGAATTCTAATACATTACGTCTATGGGGGAAATTGCAGGAAAATAGAGTTTAACGTCTATAGACTGCACTAAACCAAATGAAACAAATATATATTTTTTGTAATAGAGACAGTTAACTGGGAAAAATTTTTTGTGTATGTACGAGCCTCGCCTGCCCCCCTGGGGGGGAAGTTCCCCCTCGAGGAGAGTAAATTTTCATGATGGGTATCTTTCAAAAGAGCTCGAAAATACCTTTAAAACGAATGGTTGAACCATCGATCTGCGATAATTTAAAACAAAGTTATCGATTTTTTTTACTTTTAACAAAAAAAAAAAAAAAAAAAAAAATACTTTTTTTTTTTTTTTTTTTTTTTTTAATATTGAGAATAAAATAGACTTTTTTTTGGATATTTGGTGTTAAAGTACTTCTCTAATATGGAAATCGTCTGCCTTATCATAAAAGATAATTTTTTTTAATAATAGTTTTAATAAATTATTTTTTAAAAAGAGAAATATTTTTTAATAACCGAATTAAATTCTATATAAATGTAGGTGCATTAATGAAACGGGGGGTTGAGGGGGGCGGTAGCCCCCCTCACACAGAACTAATTATCATATAAAACTCTTCAGAAGCCTAATATGAATTGTTTAACATAGGTTTATATAACAGTATTCGTTATCTTACCTCTTATTATCCAACCTGTATTTATAGTATTAAATTTCAGGGTAAGAGAAAGTCGTGTGAGTGACACACCAGATTATTTACTTTCTCTTACCCGTAGGGTCGAGAAAGTATTGTTTTAGGGTCAAATTTTCGAACGGGAGTTTTTGTTATATTTACATGTTCTGAGGTCATCTGAATACGAAAATTATGTTTTTAGCGAATGGTGTGTGTGTCTGTCTGTTATCAGCATATCTCAAGAACAAATAGTAGCAGAAATTCCAAACTCGGTTTTCTAAACGTGTATCATATAGGGATGTTACACTAAGCTTTTCGTTGAGATGAAGCAAATGGTTCGTGTACAGGGACACTCAGAAGTATTCAAATACATTACTTCTATGGGAGAAATTGCAGGTAAGTAGAGTTTAACATCTATAGACTGCACTAAACCAAATGAAACGAATATATATTTTTTGTAATAGAGATAGTCAACAGGGAAAAAAAATGTGTATGTAGGAGCCTCGCCTCTCCCCCCCCCCCCCTGGGGGGAAGTCCCCCCCCCTCGAGGAGAGTAAATTTTCATGATGGGTATCTTTCAAAAGAGCTCGCCAATACCTTTAAAACGAATGGTTGAACCATCGATCTGCGATAATTTAAAACAAAGTTATCGATTTTTTTTTTTACTTTTAACGAAAAAAAAAGTTTTTTTTTTTTTTTTTTTTTTTTAAATATTTAGAATAAAATGGACTTTTTTTTTTGGATAAATTGGTGTGATACTACTACTATTTTTTAAAAACAGAATTATTTTTTAACTACCGAATAATTTTTTAACTACCGAATTAAATTCTATATAAATGTAAGTGCAATAATGAAATGGGGGGTTGAGGGGGATGACAAGACTTTCTTCTGTGTTATTTTACACAAAATTCTTGCTAGACAAATTATTTATTAAATTATTGAATTATTTTCCATTATGAATGCAGATGATTTTTATCTGACGGAAGTATACCACTAAATGCCGAAAGAAAGTCAATTTTTTGCCAATATCAAAAGAAATCCTTTTTTTTCTAGGGTTTTTTTTTTTCGTTAAAAAATGAAAAAAATCGATAACTTAGTTTTAAATTATCACAGGTCTATAGTTACACCATTCGTTATAAAGGTATTGACGAGATCTTTCGAAAGATACCCACATATTTAAATTTTCCTCCCCACCCCCCAAGGAAGGAAGGGATGTTTCCACATGCACAATTGTTTTCCCTAGTTTACTACTACTGTTATCAATAATTCAGAATAGTTTTACGATCACACGTTAAAAATAACTCCCATTATGTACATTTACACGAAAGTTTGTCCTATACTGCCACGTTAAAAATTTAAGGAAAATACAATGCCACCTGCTGAGCGATTGATCCCCAAATCCAATCAGCACTAGTTTATGTTAGGGTCCAACTAAATACCAAGTTTGGTTAAATTTCGTTCGTTTGCTCGTGAGATACAGCGCCCGAAATATTTGTAATACACATAGGCAGACAGATATTTTTTAAAATCAGACAAATCGTGTTCAGGAAATCCCAAAATATGCAAATCCATCGAAAATTGGAGTTCGAAATTTTTCACGAATCCAATACTTTCTCTATATGCAGTCGGTCGCAAAATTATCCGAGCACTAGCGAAAATTCCTATGTAAAAAAAAAGTACACTTAATGCTGTTTTGTTAAATAAATCCTTGTCGAATCATGTTCTTGGACTGACTAAGAACAGAATTCGAGAAGGGTTTATTTAACAAAACTGTATAAGTGTACTTTTTTTACATAGGAATCTTTGCTAGTGCTCGGATACTTTTGCTGCTGATTGTATTATACTATAGAAGAAAGTAATAAGACATGGCGACAAAAGCAATACTAAAAAAAAATTAAACAACTATCAATTTTAAATCATAAATTGCCACAAAAGTTTTACTTAAAAAAAAAAAAAAAGATTATGCAGAAAATAATAATAACAAAAGTGAGGACTGTCCCCACAATACGATGACGTTTGGTGCCCTTATCCTAGAATTGATAGTGGCAAATAAGTTTGTTTCATGATCCAATTATCTTTTTGAATAAACATTTAAATTTTTGTTTTAATTACACAGTACCGACTGTGTAAGGTATATTTTTAAATAATCCTTTCAATTTTTTATTTAACAAACGAAGGAGATGTTGAACAACTCAACTTACAGAAACAAACATTTGTTTACTACTACGAAATTGTACGAAACGATCGCGTGCTTTTTCGAACGTGTTGTTATGTCAGGTATAGTGTAATACATTATTAAAGTTATTACGAGATAAATAATTTAAGTAAAATTGCATTTTAAAGAATATAAAAATTTAATAAATGGAATTTGATGCGCCTGGAAGTTAGTGCTGACCATGGTAGTACAATCCTCTTTCTACCTTCATGGTGCGGACTTATCAGGTATTTGTTATTTACTCCCTTCTCGCTAAAGAATTTAGCGAAGATAAGTTTCTGAATCGAAATCTTTTTCTTCTTTTTTTAATTTCAATTGTGTTTTAAATAAATAATAATATTAAATTTCCTGTAATACATTTTAAAAAAAAGGTCTATTCTATTTCCCAGTAGTAAGAAAGTGTAGTATGTTAGCGAACGCTGCAAATTGTTTAAAGTTCTGCAGATCAATTTAACAGCTAAAGAAAGAAATGTTTAGTGTTAAAAATATACATATAATTTGTTTTATCTCTCTGGATTAGTACTGTGTTTGTTAGTCTTAATTTTTTTTTCTATTTACATGCAGTTGCAAATTTTACTGTTGTTTTTTGAGAAGCCAGGTTTAGTTCGGCAGATGATTTTCAGATATTTATATTATTTTGCTGTAGTTAGATTCAGAAAATTGTGCTACTGGGCTGTATTTAACTTTTTATTCAGTAAATTAATATTTCAAAAAATTTGAATAGAGCAATGAGCTCTTAAGTATTATTATTTTTAGAAATTATAGATACAGGTAACTTTGCCCCTTTTTAATATGTTTTTCAGGTAAAAATGTGCTTTACGGTCCTTCTTGGCGATTTTTTGGCGATTTTTTTCCGAACTCGCCGAGTCTGCGCGGTGTTTTTTTTCTCTCCCGTCCTTTCCAAAATGGCGGACAGGAAGCACGGTTTCCCAGTTTTTATAACCGTTCCAAGAAGGCCGATTTACGCAATTTAAAGCGATTATGTAAACATAAAGCGTCAGAAATATCTTACAAATACTTGAGTAAAGAAAAATAGCAATTTAGCGTCAGAAATATCTTACAAAAGCAATTATGTAAACATAAAGCGTCAGAATTATCTTACAAATACTTGAGTAAAGAAAATTACAAATTTTTCATAATTGTTATCAACTAAAACTAAGAAATATTACAAAACAAAAACAGCACAAATAACTTAATATACATAAATAAGCAATTAAATAAAAAAGAGTTTTTTTACTTACCCGTTTCATAATTCCAGTAAAGAGTAGCACTTTCGTCAGAAATATCCCCTCTGCATATTACGATAAAATCATGTACACCAACGACATAAACATGACTCTAAACACTAATCCAAAGCTTTTTTTTCATCATAAACATTCAATTGTAAAAAGTAGCACTTTCGTCGAAAATAGAAGTATCCCCTCTGCATATTACGATATAATCATGTACAACAACTACATAAACATCACTCTAAACACTAATCCAAAGCTTTTTTTCAGCATAAACATTGAATTGTACAAAACCAATAAATGACAATTTTACATAAGAAAAACGACAACTGCGACACCAACCACATAATACACCACTTCAAACACTACTCAAAAGCTTTTTTTTTTAAGATACTCAATCTAAATATTCAATTTTACGAAACCAACAAATTACAATTTTACATAAGAAAAGCGACACATTGAAACAACGTTACTCTTGGAAAAACGAAGAAAATAATCTCTGGAGATATCGATTTTATCATGTACACCAACCACATCAACACAATTGCAAACCGTACTCAACGTATTTCTTATGATATTCAACACAAATAATCAATTTAAAATAAATCGCAATTTCACAGAAGAAAAACAACAAACGTGTGCATCCATGCCTCACATATGATGCAATGAAACGGCCTACTGTTGCCAAAATTCAAAAAACAAAAGAAACAAATCGAAATACCAGACTCTTTCTGAAAGGACCTAAGACTACTGTATAAGTAGTCTTAAAAGGACCAAAAAAAAAAAAAAAACAGAGAATACAACAATAACCTTAAATATAACCCAGATAAGCACAGTGCATTTAACGTCACACTACTACTGCGTTATGGGCGATAATCTCGGAGATTCGCAAGTAATGTTGCATTTAACATCGCACTAGCACTACCCTTCGGCGACAATCTCGGAGATACGCCAGTAAGGTAAGGTGACAATATTTTCAAACACTTATTTGAGGACAAATTACCGTTTGTCCCCAAATCGAAGTAAATGTCGAGGACCTTGAAAACTGTATTTGGGGACTTTTTCGAGGACACGATAGACCAATATCTATATGCATTATTAATAAAAAGAACTCTGATTTATACATTACAAAATGCTTCTAATCACTTTTTTCTACGAAAAATTGCTGAGCCTAAGGTAAGTTTATGGAAATTAAACTATCCCAGCATTATTAAAATAATCAAGTCTATAGAACCCATTTACACTTTATTATGATCAGGCCCTGACTAACGGCAGGGCATACGGGGCAAATGGCCTGGGCCCCCCTTCTGGAAGGGGCCCCCCTACAGACGTATGCAGAAATTCTGCAACCTAAAAAGCTCTTTTGCCACTGCAAGGGGGGCCCCCAGAATAGGCTTGCCCCGGGGCTCCAGGTACCCTAAGTCGGGCCCTGATTATGATGATAGGAGAAAACACAAAATAGCACCATTTCATTTTAATCTTTAGAATCCCCACTCCCTGAAATGCAGAAGTTATTCCCGATTATATAACTAAAGAAATAATTTCATTAAGCAAATTTTATTTTTCACTTAACATAAATCGGGCAAGATAGAATTTATATACTGATTAGTAGTGCATGATTCTTTCTCTGCTCATGAAGTATGAGGGTCTTTATTTCAAAGTTCCATTGATTTTCAAGATAATCCAATTATTAGAATGTGATTTTGATTGGATTGGAATAGATGGGTTTAACGTCTCATTAGTGCTGTACAATGGGCAATTGGCGACAGTCTAGCACTTACCCCCACAGGTAGTCCGGAGACATGCCATCACAATTTTGATCCTCCACGGAATGGACTGTGATTTTGAAAAAATACACGCAAATATTTAAATTTCGGGACATTTAGCGTCCCCGAGTAGTCAAAGAATTTTTGGGGACAAAAAATAGAAAAGGCCAAAATTCGAGGACAGTCCTCGAATTTCGCGGACGTATGGTCACCTTACAGTAAGGTAGCATTTAACTTCGCACTTGCACTGCGCTTCGGCGACAATCTCGGAGATACGCCAGTAAGGTAGCATTTAACTTCGCACTAGCATTGCGCTTCGGCGACAATCTCGGAGATACGCCAGTAAGGTAGCATTTAACTTCGCACTAGCACTGCGCTTCGGCGACAATCTCTGAGATACGCCAGTAAGGTAGCATTTAACTTCGCACTAGCACTGTGCTTCCGTGACTTTTCGCAGGAATGAGTAATATGCACGTTTGTACGGTCCGCGTATATGAAACCAAAAAAGAAAAAAAACACTGGATACCACACCCGCATTGTGCATGAATGTATAAAACCTACGAAATTTTGTTTTGCAGCAATCAGTAAAATTAAAAAAATCCCTTTATTTTGCTTCGTTACAAGCGGGAGGCACCGAGGACGCGGAGGGCCCTCCGGCGAAAAAGCTTTATGACATGAGTAACGAAGCAAAATAAAGGGATTTTTTTAATTTTACTGATTGCTGCAAAACAAAATTTACTGCTTCATAAAGCTTTTTCGCCGGAGGGCCCTCCGCGTCCTCGGTGCCTCCCGCTTGCAGTGGACTGCGTCCACTGCAAGCGGGAGGCACCGAGGACGCGGAGGGCCCTCCGGCGA
Organism: Salticus scenicus; assembly: GCA_963930645.1. NCBI lineage: Eukaryota > Metazoa > Arthropoda > Arachnida > Araneae > Salticidae > Salticus > Salticus scenicus. Next base: position 238,325,034 of record OZ005654.1, on the reverse strand, counting down.
AAAAGCTTTATGACATGAGTAACGAAGCATTCGTTTTGCAGGGAAGAGTAATATGCACGTCTGTACGCTCCGCGTACATGAACCCCCCTCCCCCCCCAAAAAAGCACTGCCCCCCCACAAAAAAAAAACACTGCCCCCTTCCAAAAAAAACACTGCGCCCCCCCAAAAAAACACTGCCCCCCCCCACAAAAAAGACACTGCCCCCCACAAAAAAAAAAAAATTTCACTGCCCCCCCTCCCCCCCCCCAAAAAAAAACACTGCCCCCCCCCAAAAAACACTGCTCCCTCCCAAAAAAACACTGCCCCCCCACAAAAAAAAACCCACTGCCCCCCCACAAAAAAAAAAAAAAAAAAAAAAAAAAAATTCACTGCCCCCCACAAAAAAAACCACTGCCCCCCCCCACAAAAAAAAAAAAAAAAAAAAAATCACTGCCCCCTCCCCTCCCCCCCCCCCAAAAAAAAAAGAATCACCCCCCCCTCAAAAAAAAAAAATCACTGCCCCCCCCCCAAAAAAAAAAACACTGCCCCCCCCAAAAAAACACTGCCCCCCCCCCCACAAAAAAACACTGCCCCCCACAAAAAAAAAAATTCACTGCCCCCCCTCCCCCCCCCAAAAAAAACACTGCCCCCCCAAAAAAACACTGCTCCCTCCCAAAAAAACACTGCCCCCCCACAAAAAAAAAAAAACCCACTGCCCCCCCACAAAAAAAAAATCACAGCCACCCCACAAAAAAAAAAACCCACTGCCCCCCCACAAAAAAAAAAAAAAAAAAAAATTCACTGCCCCCCACAAAAAAAACCACTGCCCCCCCCCCCAAAAAAAAAAGAATCACCCCCCCCCTCAAAAAAAAAAAAAAAAAAAAAAAATCACTGCCCCCCCCCCAAAAAAAAACACTGCCCCCCCAAAAAAACACTGCTCCCTCCCAAAAAACACTGCCCCCCCCCACAAAAAAACCACTGCCCCCCACAAAAAAAAAAAATCACAGCCCCCCCACAAAAAAACCCACTGCCCCCCCACAAAAAAAAACCCACTGCCCCCCCACAAAAAAAAAAAAAAAAAAAAAAAAATTCACTGCCCCCCACAAAAAAAAAACCACTGCCCCCCCCCCAAAAAAAAAAAAAAAAAATCACTGCCCCCTCCCCTCCCCCCCCCCAAAAAAAAAAGAATCACCCCCCCCCCCTCAAAAAAAAAAAAAAAAAAAAATCACTGCCCCCCCACAAAAAAAAAAAAAAATCACAGCCCCCCCACAAAAAAACCCACTGCCCCCCCAGACAAAAAAAAAAAAAAAAAAAAAAATTTCACTGCCCCCCCCCCACAAAAAAAAAAAAAAATCACTGCCCCCTCCCCCCCCAAAAAAAAAAATCACTGCCCCCCCCCCCCACAAAAAAAAAAAAAAAAAAAAAAAAAAAAAAAATATATATTCACCCCCCCCCCCACACACACACACAAAAAAAAAAAAAAAAAAAAAAAAAATTCACTGCCCCCCCCCTCCCCCCCCCCAAAAAAAAAAAAAAAAAAAAAACACTGCCCCCCCCCACACACACACAAAAAAAAAAAATTCACTCCCCCCTCCAGAAAAGAAAAAATAAATCACTGCCTCCCCCCCACACACACAAAAAAAAATCACTGCCTTAAAAGCACATTTTATCCAAATGATGTCCTCCGGACGAAATGTCGTTTTGCAGCGACCAGTAATATGCACGTATGTACGCGGAGCGTACATGAAAACCACAAACAAAACATCACTCTATACCTCACCCGCATTCTGCATGAATCTCTTAAACATACGAAATTTCGTTTCGCATCGATCAGTAAAGCGTACATAAAAACCAAAGAAATATCACTAAATACGTCTCACACAAACTCCATGAATCTTTAAAACGTAGGAAATTTCGTTTCGCATCGATCAGTAACACGTATATAAAAACCAAAAAAAAAAATATTACTAAATACGTCTCACACAAACTCCATGAGTCTTTAAAATGCACGAAATTCGTTTGGCAACAATAACGTACGCGAAAATCAGTTTCAAAACATCATGGGGAGGTTACCACATTTCAAACATCGATCGTTCAGCGGCGCATAAACACCGTGGTTACTAAGGTTGGCATCTTTATCCGCGAGTCGCCAAGAAGGACCGTAAAGCACATTCCAACCGTTTTTCATTTCTGCTTGCATGCATGTAGTGTATTTATTTGTTTAGTTCATTTCTGTATTGTGTTTTGTGAGTTTCTAAACTAAGTGTTCTGTTTTTTTGTTTCTTTTTATTTCCTTTTTTAAATTCCCTAAAAATATATGAAATTATGATAAAACTCACCTCCTGTGTTTCCCATTTTTATGTGAAAGGTTTTTCATTTCAAGATTATTGATTTTTATGAATAATCTGTTTTTGAACCAAAACATTTAATAAATTGGCCCCAAAAGTGTCATTGTAATTAAACTTTTGCTTTAAACAATTTTCTGCAGTTAAAACGGGCAAGTGGATGTGCCACCAAATTAGCTATACAGACGATTGCGATTCTTGAGATGCACTTGCCCATTTTAGCTTATAGGGACTGTTTAGAGTTGAAATTTAATTGAAACCATCTTGTAAGTACATAGATAAGTTAGTGACGCATGCAATAATTTATTAAAACAAAAACTAAAGGCTAAGCTTTACTATTGGGCTCCCATTGGCGATTCAGTGTATCGACACTTTTTAATAGTAACCTTTTTGTATTGAACCTTTGCTTAACTGTCTTGGAACGTTGTTTCTCTTTTTGTGCCGATAATTTCTAAAAATAATAATACTTAAGAGCTCATTGCTCTATTCAACCTTAAAATTATCTTACTGAATAAAAAGTCAAATTTTCATTTAATTAAAATTCATGAAAAATCAAATACAGCCCAGTAGCAGAATTTTCTGAATCTAACTACAGCAAAATAATATAAATATCTGAAAATCATATGCCGAACTAAGCCTGGTGTCTCTAAAAACAATAGTAAAATTTGCAACTGCATGTAATTATAATAAAAATAAATTAAGACTATGCAACAAGTACAGTAATCTATAGAGATAATGCAAATTATATGTATATTGTTAACCCTAAACATTTCTTTCTTTAGCTGTTAAATTGATATGCAGAACTTTATTAAACTATTTGCAGCGCTTATTGCCATACTACGCTTTTACTACTACTGGAAATAGAATAGAGGCTTATTTTTAAATGTATTACAGGAAATTTAATATTATTATTTATTTTAAACACAATTGAAATTAAAAAAAGAAGAAAAAGATTTCTATTCACACACTTACCTCTATTGAATTCTTTAACAAATAGGCTGATCAGTCCGCACTAACTTCCCAGTGCATTAATTTTCATTTATTAAATTTTTATATTCTTTTAAATGGAATTTTACTTAGAATTATTTATCTCGTAATAACTTTTATTATGTATTTCACTATACCAGACATAACAACATGTTTCTAAATAAAGCTTTTGTTGCAATTTATGATTTAAAATTGAAGATTGTGCTGCACATTTTTTTAGTATTGCTTTTGTTGCCATTTCTTATTTTGAAATTTTAGTCATCTCAATCTCGTCAATTTGTCCCCACATTTGTTTAGAAAATTTGGTACCTTTTTTTTTCTATAAATAAGTTGGATGATAAAAAAACAGAGTCGGAAATGAGTTTTTTTTTTTTTTTTTTTTTTTTTTTTTTTTCTGTGTACGTGAGTATGTTATATTTCAGTTAAATACATTTTAAATATTTGATCATTTTTTAAAATCATTTATATTAAAAGTTAATAAAAAAAGGAATATTTTAAAAGTTCAATCAAATCTTTGAATTTAATTCGAACATTTCAGTTTTCTTAGCATGGCCAGTCATAGGGCAAAATTGTATATAAAAATGCATAATGAGGCTTTGTTATTCAAAAATATTAACGAAACTTTTTGTTAGGATGGAGAACTATTAGAATTTGAATTTTATTAGAACATTGAATTTTATATTTAGACAAGATATTTTAAATATAATTATAATCATATTCTATACAGCTGTACCGAGTACTCGGTATATACTCGGCCTATTTGCCGAGTACTCGGTACTCGAAAATTTAGGCTATGTATTCGGCCAATACCAAGTAGTTGTGGGAATTTCACTATTTTTATGCATTATTGAAAAAAATGTGTTAGAGAGATATTTATTTTATAACTAAAAAAGTATGAATGTATAATTACAGAGTCATTATAATTAAAATTTTTGCTATAACAGCTTTCTGCAGTTAAGACGGGCTGTTACCAAACTTAGTATAGAGATGATTCATCATATGAGCTTTCAATTATAATTATCTTGTATGAATGTGCATTATTTTATAAAAACTTAGTACATAAAATTGTATCTATAAATCAGACAAAAATAAAATAATTTAGAAAGAAAAAAGAACCTCTATGTAATATTAACATTAAAATTTTCGTTATACATTTGTGCAAATAAAAGTAAGACACTTCCAAATCGGTAAGAAAAGATTGATTTTGAATTTTATACTATAAAATAACATAAAAAAAACTATCACGTATTCGAATACATTCTACTGTTGAGCAAAAGGTGTGTTTATTTAGTATTTTAACAACAACAACAACAAAAATGTAAAAAGAGGAGGGGGCATTTAACCGAGTAAAGGCTTTTATGACTTTTTACGTTATATATATAAAAAGTAAATACACTAAAACACTAATTGAAACATATTTTCCTAATCAAATCTGTTGTTTTGCCAATTATGGCCCAAAACCACCTGTCATTTTGCATTTCTACGATCTAAAGATTAATGAAGCCCAAGGGTGCAGAAAATGTTCAAACCTCGGAAATTTCCCCCAAACACAGTATAAATTTCCCTTAATAATGAAAAATCTACTTTGCTATACAAAGTCATTTGTTCCATGTAATAAATCTTTAAGAGAATAAGTATACAGTGTAACATAAAAATATCGCTGTTAGTGTATATGCACTTCAAAGTAGCAAATTGTTATTTTTGATTTACATTTTTATTTTCTCTTAAAAAAATAATCAAAATTTCCCCCGAACCTCGTTTGGGCGTTCGGACATATTCTGCAGCTGCACCCCTGATGAAGCCTATCATGTTTGAATGAAATTATAAAATATTTTAATGTTCCCCTTTCATATGTGGATTTCATGTATCTTAAATTAAGCCTTAGTGACTAGTAAGTTTTATATTCACTAAGAATTATCTGAGGATGATAATTTCGCATCTAAAAAAGATGTTAAGATTAAAGTTATCAGTTATGTTTTTAGTAATCCACTATGCTGAAAGTATCAAAATATTTATACCAATGAACCTAATTATGTATATACACTACTAAAGTTCTGGGCTAAGCTTTACTATATGGCACCCATTGCTTATTGCCGTGGCCGATGTTTGGATCACGTGATATGATGGTGATTCGAGACCCGAATCAGAGTATCGATACTTTTTTTCTATTGTATCGAAACGGAACAAAAGGATCTTCAGTTGTTAAAGATCGTTTATATCTTCTCTTCTACTTTTTTTAAAGCCACCGCGGTATATGTAAGTAAGATTAATTCTAGATTTTACTGTTTTTAAATGATTTTACAAAGTTTAAAACAAAATTTTTTCAGTGTATTTTTATATATTGTTTAATAAATTTATGAAGAAAAAAAAGTGTAGGGCATAATAATCATTGCTTCAGTACAGATTTTTTTCATGCATCGTGATTTAATCAGGTGCATTCAATGATTATTTATTTATTTATTTATAATGCTTGCGTAGCAATCTACCATCGGAATACTCACCATTACAGTACATATTTCATGCATTTTCTGATTCATGCTCCTCGAAATAGTCCAGAGATGTTTGTTTTTGATTTTAATGCTTGCGAAGCAAGCATACAGCAGCTAGTGTACTGATCGCGGCTTATACAAATTTTCATGCATTGCTAATTAGGGGTATTTAGTGATGTTTTTTATTTTTTGTTTTAATGCTCGCGAAGCGAGCAAACAGCAGAAAACATAGTGACCGCGGCTCCATGAATTTTCATGCTTTTACTGATTCATGCTCCACGAATTAGGGGCGTCCAGTGATGTTTTCTTTTTTGTTTTAATGCTCGCAAAGCGAGCAAACAGCAGAAAACATAGTGACCGTGGTTCCATGAATTTTCATGCTTTTACTCCCGGTAGCAGAAATCGTGCAGCACGGCAGCAATGCTGCAGAATTATCTTGAAGCTTGCAGAATGATCTTGAAGTTTGCAGATTTATTTACCAATTTACAAAAACGAAAAAAAAAAATCATAAGAAAACGAAAAAATGCGACCGGAAAAAAAATCTCGAGTTTGTGTTCGCTACGATCGTTCACCACGCGCGCTACGCTGAAGAACCAAAGAATATTGTATAGAAAAATTCCTCTCGCATTTTCTCTTCGCGATCTGCCTCTCCCACCTGCAATCGAAGTGGAATGATCTTCTTCGTAGGGAGACGGAGAGAGCTTGGGAAAGAAGCGCTAGTCACACTCGATTGTTTGGTCATTTTTAGATTCCTTATGTTCATAGTGCACATGCTCCATTTTTTTTTTTTTTTTTTTTTTTTGTTAATTGTTGATGCGTTAGCACGTGTTATAGATTGAAGTATAATATTTTCTGTTTAATATTTTTTTTATCATGTCATCTAATGAAAAAGTTATTTGTTGTTTATGTGAAACAACAGTAATTTAAAAAAATCTAAAACCGCATTACACTCGATGTAAAATTTTTTTCATTTTTTATGTCAATCCCTGTCTCAGAGGCAATATGTGAGAGTTGGGGGTCAATAATAAGCAGTGTAATGGAAAAAAGAACAAGTTGTAATGATGGCTCATTAGAAGATATTGGCACATCAGATATGCGTGTCTTTATTATGCTTAATGGTCCTGAAAGTGGATTTAAGCATACATGCAAATTTTTGAAAGCTGCATTAGTTGAAAAGTATGGCATGTCCTACTTTCAACATTTTAAGCATGTCTCAACAAATGTTACTTTTAAACATGCTGTTACTTCAAAAGTAGTTAGCAGAGTTATTAATAACTCTGATTGTTTACCATGTTATAATTTTAAAAGATTGAACTGTGTTTAAGTTACTTTTTTTGCTTTTGTGTTTAAGTTACTTTTTTTTTGCTTTCAGGTATTACATTTCTTTTAACTTGCATTAACTGCTGTTTCAATATTAAGCTGTGTAAACATTTATTTATTGTCTGCATGTATTAAAGGCATCTGTCATATATTTTAAAATGCAAATTTTGCTTTAAAAAGAAAGTAATTTATCATGAAAGTAAAGCTTGGCTCGTCGTTCATAGTCGCAGAAAAATTTTGGCTTCTGAAACTGGTGCTGCAGAATGATACAAAAAATTCTGCTACTGGGCTTTTACTGATTCATGCTCCACGAATTAAGGGCGTCCAGTGATGTTTTTTTTGTCTTAATGCTTGCAAAGCGAGCAAACAGCAGAAAACATAGTGAAACATTAAAAAAAAAAGGCTGAAAAACTAAATGTACAATGCCTGCTATCAATACAGTTCACAAAAATTATTTTTTATAGCTGCATCGTGTTAAGACTTCATCAGCCTGCTACATTTTTCTATTCTTGAAATTTTTTCTTACTGGGTAAGTAAAATAATCATTTATTTTCTAAAATTTAGTTTTAAATGTTTCATAATAATGAAAAGTATTGTTTCATGACATTTTGATTCGATTCACGACGTTGTGAAACAATTCACAGTACCGACTAACAAACCGAATCAAAACAACATCATACCATGTGATCAAAACATCGGCAACAGCAATAAGCAATGGGTGCCGTATATTAAAGCTGGTTCCAAGTTCTGCATGAAAGCATGCTGTTTACCATTTAACTAAATTTTATGTTCAAAAGCCTTTTTTTTTTTATTTCAAGATGTGCACATTTCTTTATATATATGCATCAATTATTCTTTCTTACAACTAGTCGGCTACTCGATATTCGGCTACTCGGTGCAGCACTAATATTCTAGTTTTAATTTAATTATGTATGCAGTGAAAACCTGGTCTATCATTCCCGCATTGATAATTTTATTTCTATGGTCCCTGCACAAATTATATTTATATAATGTTAATTAAACCCACATGTATCGTGCTTCAAAAATTCGTTTTCTTGCATTCATTGTTGTAAAATTTTTCTTCTGACTCAAAAATTTTCTCATGAAGGTCAAGCGGTTCTGTACAAATTGGATACTTTGTGCATCGTAAAATAACTCTCTTCTCCATTTCCATGAAGGATCAAAATTGTGATGCCATGTCTGTGTTTCTTTATTCATTACTATAATTTCAGCATACCACGAAATAATCTCTTTATTTTAGCAAGTGCAGTTAAGTGCAGAAAAATGAGGAACAATACTAAACAGAAAGGCAAGAAAATGATGCTTATTATGCGGATGAAGCATTGTTGCGTGTAGCAGAGAATGTGTACAAAATTTAGTGATAATATTTGCATAAATCAAGATATTGCAACATGCGGTATCCTAAAGTATAGAAGAAATGTGTGATTTCAAAAAATGTACATAATGGCGAAAAAAACTGAGGATAATTTTCACGCTGATGACATAATTATGGGGTTTTAAAGTGCACAAACTGTTATACATGCGTATGAAATTACATAAATGGAAAAAAAAAAAATGTTTTAAATCTGAAAAATTTCTTGTTTAATTTATAAAATGAAGGAAAAACCCAACATAATAATGCTGACTCTAGAATAAAAGGGCTGCCAGGGGGAATTCAGTAAAAAGGACAACCTATTTTCAAAAAGGGCATTATTTGCATAATTGCGGTCTTCTATGGTGTGATTTTTGTACATAACAAAAGTAAAATACTAATTTTACGTGTATATATATAGACTATATCAGGGTTCGCACCAAGGAAAAAAAATTAGTGAGATTCTCCCACTCTAACAAAAAATTGCTTTATTGTTTATTGTTTCTATTGCTCTATTGCTTTATTGTTGTACTCTATTGCTTTATTGCTCTATTGCTTTATTGTTTCTAGAATTGATCATTGACCACAATCCGTATTCCGGAGAGGGGAAAGAGGGGGGGGGGGTTAAAAATAATTACAGAGTAAAAAATATTAAACTCTTTCAATTCTACTTCTAGAATCTAATAAAGCAAGTTTAAAATGAATATTATAAATATAATTTATGTTTCAGATGGGTAAATATTGGGAAACAAGACTTCTGCAGAACATTTGGTTGCTGATTGCTAGATGGAGATAAATAAAGGGGGGGGCAAAAAATAATTACATGAGCAAGAAATATTTAACAATTGTATTTATTTACAAAGTGGGATTTTTTTTTTTTTTTATATTGTGCGATCCCGCACTCTAGCGCAAACCCTGGCTGCGTGCATTTTTTCTTCCAGGAATGCTGTAGAACTATTTCTAGAAAGTTGAAAAATCAGAAAGAAAAGTATCTAAAGGCCTCTGTTCATTTAAAATGTTAGAAAAAGCTACTTGGTGCTAAAATGTTTTTAAAAGGGCAGCAGGGTGCTAAAGTGGGTTTGAAAGGGCAGCAGGGTGGAGCACCCTGTCAAATTGTCTAGCACTACATAAAATTAATGATTTTTAAAAATAAATTTTACTTAATATTCTACAACATTGATGTATTTCTTTGACCACTTGGAAATTAGTTTTTATTAGTAGTATACTGTATACATTCTGTGTATTAATTCATAAACATTGTTTTATTCGTGTTTTGACTTTAACCCGCATTTGTTGTTTTCCCGCTTTCATCTTTTTTTTTCCCCTTGCACCCCGTGAAAAAAGATAGATCAAGGTTCTAATTGTACTTGTAATACTTATGTTATAATTTTCTGAAAGATATGTTTAATAATATAACTTTATTTTTTGAAATACAATTTTAATTCAGTTTCTTATATAATGTAAATTGAATAATACTTTGTTTTTGTTGTGGGCTAGAAGCTGCAGGTTCATGTCAGGTTGTGCCGGTTGTGCGTCAAAAGTGTTCCTGCGGGTCAAGTTTTCTCGACCTACGCAGAACTCTATATTGCTTTTTCGCAAAATGCATATTTTGCAAAATGTTTAATGTACATATATAAATGTTTTTTTTTTTTTTTTTTTTTTTTTCCCACTATTTGATTGAATCCCTGCCAAAAATTATTTACAATTATTATTATTATTTTTTTTTTCCCAGAAAAGAAATAGAGGTCATAATGTGCTTTACAGGGCTCGTAAATTATATTGCCCGACATGCTCGGCTCGGGGTATATAAAAATTTACAGTGGGTATGTACTTTTTTCTCTTACATGCCCAGCTAGGCATGCATACTGAAACAAAAATAACTTTCTAACTTTTTTTCAAGCCCTGGTGCTTTACCACACTGCTTGGTGACTTTTTTCAAAATCGCCAATTTGACACATTTTTGCAGTTTTGTCTCGTGATTTTTTCGAAATGGTCGATTTTACGTATTTTAAATCAAGTGCCTAAAAATTAGTGCTGCACCGAGTAGCACTTTGGCCGAATACCGAGTACTTGGCCTTTTACTACTCGGCCGAGTACTGAGTAATTGTAAGAATATAAAATTTAGTTAAATGGTAAACAGTATGCTTTCATGCAGAACTTTTGTAGCGTATAGGTATTAGAGGTGAGTTCGGGCTCTATTTTGGCAATCCGAGCCCGCTCGGGCCCGAAACATTTTTGTACTGAACTCGCCCGAGCCCGAAAAATTTTGTGTGATCCGAGCCCGATATTGAAAGTGGTACGCTATGCAGCGCATACACAATAGTAAAATTAAATACCGTTTTTATTTTCAAATTAATTTTCTTATTATCAATCCTCAATTTAAATAACTATAAATGTTGTTATAACAATTTATAATGTCTGTGTCTCTGTATACATGTATATATTTCTATAATATATATTTATAGTGCAGCGCATTGTTTATAACGCACCTATCGGGGGACAAAAAATTTATCCGAAAGAGTGATATAATGATACCCAATATAACGAAGGAGGAAGGATTACTGTATAACACTATGACATAATATGCATCCCGTTGAAAAAAAAGTTCTATTTAGAAAAAGGAAAGTCAAAGCTACTAAGGTTTGCAAGATTATTTTGTGATTTATAACCTGTCATGACTATTATGGCATTACTAAAGGTGCTCTCAAAATGAATAAAGTTTCTTTTTTTTTTTTTTTTACATTTTCCAATTAATGAAGAATAAAATAAACGGAACTTTTAGCTTGAATCCGAGCCCGCCCGGAGCCCGAAGACTTGCGTAAGATTTGAGCCCCATCGGGCTCGGGCTGAGCCCGTCTCATCTCTAATAGGTATACATAATTAGGTTCATTGCTATATTTTGATACTTTCAGCATAGTGGATTACTAAAACCATAACTGATAACTTTATTCTTAACATCTTTTTTAGATGTGAAATTATCATCCTGAGATAATTCTTAGAGAATATAAAAGTTACTCAAAGACTAAGGCTTAATTTAAGATACATGAAATTCACATATGAAAGGGGAACATTAAAATATTTTATAATTTCAAACATGATAGGCTTCATTAATCTTCAGATCGTAGAAATGTAAAATGACAGGTGGCTTTGGGCCATAATTGGCAAAACAACAGATTTGATTATGAAAGTACGTTTTAAATAACATTTCAGTGTATTTACCTTTTTTATATATATAACGTAAAATGCCTTAAAAGCCTTTACTCGGTTAAATTCCCCCTCCTCTTTTCACATTATTATTTTTATTTTTATTTTTTTGTTCTTAACCCTTTGACGCTTAGGTAAATGAGCAGTTTTCGTTTATTTAATTCGCGCAGTATTGCCAGTAAACAGCATTCGAAAGTGGCAGGTGTTTTCCCCCGACGTTCTTCCGAAAATGTCACCCTTCTCTGGCGATGCCGTAGATAGCTCGCCTCACGCGTTTTAAAAACTTCTTAAAGTATTTGTAGTACATAAATAACAGTTTTTACGTACTTTAAAGTAATTAATAAATGATAATTATTAAATAGTAAATTATAAATGATTATAATCAATTATATAAATAATAATAGTTAATTGAAAGGACTAAATAAATACAACTAATGTAGAACTTTATGAAGCATCAGACTCAAAACTTGATAAGCTTTCTGTATCACAATCATAATCATCATCATCATAATTATCTAACTTTCGCTTTTAAGCCATTTTACTTTACAAACAACCTAAAAAATGCGTCAAAATACGCATAAAAAGAACAAAGTAAAAAAAAAACATTCCCCCTTCATTATGAAAAGAAATTCATGGAACCCGTACTGCCATCTGTAGACAGTAAAACTAACTAAATTTCGTGAGTAGGATTCGTTTGTAACATAACCAATGCAGAATAATAATGGCGAACGAGCTCAGCTCGTCAGCGCGCATTGGGAAAAACTTCACTACACGAGTAGTGCTCGTTTCTAACCATTTCGGTCGAAATCCTGCTCCCGAGCAGATCTCGTTTGCGCACATTATGAAGCACGATTCGATTGCGAGCTGAACTCGTTCATAACCATCAAAGGGTTAAAATACTAAATGAACGCACCTTTTGCTCAACAGTAGACTGTATCCGAATAGGTGATAGTTTTTTTACGTTATTTTATAGTATAAAATTCAAAATCAATCTTTTCTTACTGATTTGGAAGTGTCTTACTTTTATTTGCACAAATGTATAACGAAAATTTTGTTTTAATATTACATAAAGGTTCTTTTTTTTTTTTTTTTTCTAAAATATTTAATTTTGTCTGATTTATAGATACAATTTTATGTACTAAGTTTTTTATAAAATAATGCATATTAAATTCATACAAGATAGTTATAATTAAAAGCTCATATCATGAATTATCTCTGTACTAAGTTTGGTAACAACCCGTTTTAATTGCAGAAAGCTGTTATAGCAAAAATTTTAATTATAATGACACTGTATTTATATCTTCATATTTTTTTTGTTTAGTTATAAAATAAATATCACTCATTAACACATTTCTTTCAATAATGCATAAAAATAGTGAAATTCCCACAACTACTCGGTTTTGGCCGAGGACCGAGTACTCGACAAACATGCCGAGTATTTACCGAGTACTCGGTACAGCTCTACCAAAAAAAAAGTGTAAAAAGTAGCTTTTCAAAAACTTGAACAAAAGAAAATAAAAACTAAAAAATATTAAACATTACAAAACGAAAATACCATAAATAACTGAATAAGTGTATAAGTAAATATGCAGATTCGATTTAATGTCTCACTACTACTGTGTTGTGGGCGATTAAAGACAATCTGGGAGGTACACAGGCAGGTAGGTTGGATTTAACATCACACTAGCACTGCGCTATGGCGACGTTTTGCAACAATCAATAATATGTATGTCTACGCTTCGCGTTAAGCACAAAAAGAAAAATCACTAAATACCTCACTCGCAATCTGCATGAATCTTTAAAAGGCACAAAATTTTGTTTTGCAGCAGTCACTTTTAGAACAAAATATCCCCTCCCACTCCAAAATTTTTCTGAAATGAACGTTCTTGGTTGTTGAATAAATTTCTAAATTAAATTAAAATTTTGTAGTCTATTGGAGTTGTGCCATGATTAATAATGTCAATTGATATACCTGTGTTTACAGACTCGGTGGCTCTACTTTGCCAACAAATGTTATGTGAGAAATGCCTAGCTGGTAATCAGCCAGGGCAGCTCAATGTTTGAGCATCCACATGTAAAGCGGAAGGCCCGGGTTTGATTCCCTGCTCTGGTATTTTTCACATAGTTGGTATAAAAAATCACACTTCTACTCCAAATTTTTCTGAAATGAACTTTCATGGTTGATGAATAAATTTCTAAATTAAATTATTTTATTTTGTTAAAATATGCATAACTTGTTTTTACTTTCTTTTATGCATATTTTAACAAAATAACTTGTTTTTACTTTCTTTTATCAAATAACCAGTTAGAACAAAATTAGTTATAGATAATAAACTTATTAAGCAAACCCAACATTTCAACTATCTAGGTTGTGACATAACCTATGATTATGATCATGACATCCAACAGAAATTACATAAATTCCAACATCTTAGTGGAACCCTGATCCGAACTTTAAAAAGAAAAACTAGACCTGAAACTCAACTAAAATTTTACAAAGTCATGGCAGTCCGCACTCTCCTATATGGTTCTGAGACATGGACTCTGGGCTCCCAGGATTTAAGCAGAATACAAGCTGCCGAGATGAGGTTCTTGAGATCTGTTAAAGGCTGTACAATCCCCGATAGAATTAGAAACAAAGATATACGTAGAGAATTAAACATATTTTTGCCTAGAAGGTAAAATTAGGGAATGCAGACAAGATTGGTTAAACCATATTCGACGTATGCCACGCGGAAGAATACCTAGAGCCATGTTTTATTACAACCCACAAGGCAGACGAGACCGAGGTAGGCCAGGAAAGCGGTGGTTTGATCATGAAGCCGCAACAGGCCTTCGGCCTAATCCTTGAAGAGGAAGAAGACGACTTTCTTTTATATTCAATACAAGAAGGTATTGGATTCGTAAAAATCTTAGACTTCAGGTTTTCAATGGTTTTACATGTTTTGAGATGTCTAGAACATGATTTGACTATTTAAAAAAAAATATCTGTGTGTGACAAAATTTTGTAACAACTGTATCTTAGGAACTATACTACTCAGAATTTCATAAAATTTGATATGTAGTTGCAACTTGATATACCTAAATTAATGCCTAGAAACTTTTGGTAAAAATCATCCAACAAATGGGATTGTCATTTTGCTTTTTTTTTCCTTAATTTTTTACATTGCAGAAAAAACATTTCATGTAAATGCACATAAAGTGAATTGGTTTTTTAATAATTATGAAATTAAAAGGAAGTATCTATATTAGTGATAGTCAACTGAGAAATTTTTTTTGTAAATGTGCAAGCTTCCCCCCCCCCCCCCCTCAAAAGGAAAGTCCCTCCCAAGAGAGGCAAATATTCCTTATGAGTATCTTCCAAATGAACTCATCAACACCTTTTAAAATAAATGGTTGAATCATCAATGTGTGGTATTTAAAAAAAAAAACATGCTTTTTATTTTGTGGTTAAAATTAAGAAAAAAAAAGTCATATCTAAAAAATTGTTTTTTCTTTGCATATTTAGTGCTATTATATTAGCAGTCAATAAATAACGAGTCAGTGAATATTTCACAAAAAGTATAGTATGTAGAAAAGTGCAGCCTAACGATTCATACACATTTCTCTCGCCAGATGCCATTACTTGTCTGGCAAGGAGTGAGAAAAGGATAACCCAGCATCAGCCACATCCAGTCATTTCATTTTTGAAAGCGACGTGGAATGGAGGCATCCAAAGCTGAGCAGTGTGGTGTTGTGCATTTTTTGGCAGCGGAAAGTATAGTAGGACGTGAAATTCATAGATGAATAGAAAGGATCTATCTATGGGGAGTACTGTATGTCACGGGCAAGAGTTCAGGAGTGGAATAAGCACTTTCGTGAAGGATGCAGATCGATCGGTGATGATCCCTGGACTGGAGCACCGAAGTGTGTTACAGAAGAACATATTGCAAAAGTAGATGAGCTCATAAAGAAAGACCGTCGTCTAACAGTAGACGAGATTTCGGTATCAGTGGGGCTTAGTCATGGTACAGTTCACAAAATCATCAAGGACAGGTTGAAGTTCCGTAAAGTATGCGCACAATGGGTCCCACATCGCTTGACACCAGCACAAGAGGGCTGCCGCATGGCCATGTCTCTGCAAGCATTGCAGCGTTACAACAATGATGGGGACAAATTTCTTTCAGCAATTGTTACTGGTGATGAAACTTGGTACCACAACTTTTAGCCCGAGTCAAAACGGCCAAGTCTTTAGTGGAAGCACACAGATTCCCTTACACACTAGTGCCAGCAAGATACTGCATTCGTTCTTCTTCTATCGTAATAGACCACTCCTCGTTGATTTCCTGGAGCATGGAGCTACGGTCAATGCTCAGCGGTATTGTTAAGCCTTGTTGAAGCTCAGGAATGCAATCAAATCAAAACGTCCCAGTTAACTTTCTCGGGGTGTCATCCTGTTGCATGACAACACTAGACCATCACACTTAGCTAACACAACACAGGAATGTCTGCAGAAGTTCAAGTGGGAAGTCCTGTGCCACCCCTCCTATAGTCCAGATCTGTCTGCATATGACTTCCACATCTTGAACTTAAAAAAGCACTGCAGAGACACCAATTTCAAATAGACGATGAAGTCAATGAGTGTGTGCACAATTGATTCAAACAGCAACCAAAGGCTTTCTACGAGCATGGCATTATGCGACTGTTGTCACAATGGAATAAATGCCTAAATACCTACGGACAATACTTTTGAGTTTTATTAAATAATTACTGCAGGGATGAGAATTTTCAGACTTTTGTAGGAATTTCAGGCTTTCAGGCTTTTCTTAGTTTTTTAAAACAATTTTCTGGTTTTTTGTTCTAAATATTCTTGTTTTTGTTCAATTTTCTTTCTTTTGATTGTTTCTAAACAACTGATTTTCATGTATTCTCCATTTTTTCTTATAGAAAGTATGATTTTGTGTACCTGTTTCTTCTTTTATCACTAAAATTAAATTATCTTTGAGTTTTGCTGATACTTTCAAACTTTTTGTCTATTTCCAACTCTCATCTCTGAAATGAATTTGCCTCTGACTCGTTATTTATTGACTGCTCCTAATATTATTTCTCTAGAATGGAAATTGTCTGCATTCATCATATGGAAGATAAATTTTAATAAATTATTTTTTACTGAGGGAATTTGTATAGAAACACAGAAGAGAGTCATGTGTTGGCCACAACAAACTAGTTTTAAAAAATGGCTTTTATGTGTGGCAGGGGAACATTAATAGTTTTTAAGGTTTTCACAGAAATTGTGTAGAATTTAAAAAACAGCAGAGAAACTGAAAGTAACAGGAATAAGTATTTTCAGTTTTTCGCAGAAGTATAAAAACCGAAGGCATGTGGCACAAGTTTTTTAAAATTTTTTCATGGAAATTTTGCAGAATTTCAAAAACTACAGAAAAACTGAAGGTAAATGAAACAAGTTTTTTTAAATTTTTTTCGCTGAAATTTTGCAGAATTTCAAAAACTACAGAAAAACTGAAGGTAAATGGCACAAGTTTTTTTTAATTTTTTTCTCTGAAATTTTGCAGAATTTCAAAAACTACAGAAAAACTGAAGGTAAATGGAACAAGTTTTTTCAAAGTTTTTTCGCTGAAATTTTGCAGAATTTCAAAAACTACAGAAAAACTGAAGGTAAATGGCACAAGTTTTTTTAAAGTTTTTACATGGAAACTTTGCAGTTCTTCAAAAACTGCAGAAAAACTGAAGGCAATTGGCACAAGTTTTTTTAAAGTTTTTTCGCTGAAATTTTGAAGTCTGTTCAGTAAAACTTTGACTTTAAAATATCTTTGAAAAAACTTTAAAAAAACTTGTGCCAATTGCCTTCAGTTTTTCTACAGTTTTTTTTTTAAGTTTTTTTGCAGATTTTTTTAGCTGGGTAGGGACACTTCACAAAATGTCAATGCATTGCATTTTAGGACAGACGTTTTTATAAATTACATTTAAAAATTTTCTATTGTAAAAATCCTAAAGAAATTGACATTGATTTTTTGTATGCTAAAATAATATTTTGTATAGACTATGATTTTGTTATCCTTCAGATTTACAAGGCTACACTAAAATATTCAGATACATTATGGACTGCAATTAGGCTATAAGGGCTACGTTTTCTCTAGTATTAAGCATTTTTAACACTTTCTAACAATGTTTAAGAATGATCAGGAATTCAATTAGTCTATCTGTATGCCTTTCAGAACTACTGTCTGTACATTGCGCGATTACTTAGGTAAAGAGTATTGAAAATTATTCAATACAACAGTTACGTACAGTTGGAAAGTGTTGATAATCAATGAGGACCGCATGATTTTGCGTTCTAGTTTAGACATCCTTTCTCATGTATTACGTGCTTATTATAGGAAAATTAACAGTCTTCCTATTTAGATAGGTCAGTTTTAGATATCGGAAATTGGTGTTTCAAAACGGCTCAACCAATTATTATTATTTTTTTTTTTTTTAACTCGCTATGTAAACTCTGTTTTATATGTATTTACACATGCGTACCAGTTTTCTCTTACAGGAAAATTGTTAGGTGCCTAATTTTTTAGGTCAATTTTATGTCTTCTGACAACATTGTCTACAAAAAAGTGCATATAATACATGCAATAGTACGCAATGTAAATCGTGTGGTTGTAACAAAACAGATTTCCTTGTGTCAATTATTTCATATGAAGACATGGATATAACTGTACACACTCGTATAAACCCCTGCCTATCTTTATTGAAAAAAATTGTGGCTATTGCTACCCAGAATTAAGCTAAACGTTTCTTTTCATGGAATGCAATTGATTGAAGTGCTTTGATACATTATAATGCATCGGCGATCAGTGCTCAGGAAGGAAAATTAATTTTTCATACCCATACTGTAAACAAAGTATTTTTTGAAGTTCTATTTTCAAATCTGGTTTTTTGTATAATATCGCGTTTTGAGGTCTCCTTGAATAGTAAAGTCAAATTTTTAGCTGTTGATCTGTATGTATATTTCTTATCGGTATAACTTAAAAACAAATAACTACAGGAAATTCAAATCTGGCATTTAAATTTTTTTTTATTTGGTTTCCACTCAAAAAGATTGATGAAGGTTGGAAAGTTTGAAGGCTAATTAATTACACCCTCATATTATTTTTTTTATACTTATTCATATACATGGCACAGAAAGTATTGTTTTCAGGTCAACTTTTCGAAATTAAGTTTTTGTTATATTTATATATTTTGAGGTCTCCTGAATCCGTAAAACAGGTTTTTAGCGGTTAGTCTGTATGTGTCTGTGTGTCTGTCTATGTGTATGTTATAAACATATCTCAAGAACAAATGGCAGCAGGAAGTCCAAATTTGGTGTTCTAAATCTACATCATATAGGGATGTTAAGAAAACTTTTCGTTGAGATCAAACAAGTGGTTCGTGTACAAGGACATTCAAGAGAATTCAAATGCATTATTTCTAAGGGGAGAGTTTATGTATAGGCTGCAGTAAACCAAATGAAACGAGTATGTATTTTTGATAAGCATAAAAGCATGTTTCAAGTAGAATATGGTATGAAAATCATTCTCCGTTCGTTTACAGGGCTACACAAAAGAACTAGAATATTGTGGGATAATACTTAGACATTCATATAAGTCTATTTCAGACAGTGCTAGATGTTTTTAATATAAGACTATATTTAAGTGCTCAACGTGGTGTGTACATAATATTTTAAAAATATATCTTCATATATATATACACAGCTGCCAATAATTAAGCAAAAACATTATTTTTATTTGAATGTAATTAGTGTAAATGTTTTGCTATGATATTTAACCACTTACAGGAAACTACTCACAAATTAAAATTAAATCCTCATACCCATGTAGTAAATTAAGTATTTTATAAACTAAATATTTCGCGTTCGTCTTCTGTATATTTATATGATTTGAGGTTCCCTGAATATTGAAGTCTTGTTTTTAACTTTTGATCTTTGTCTATCTCTTTAACCTGAATAACTTAAAATCAAATAATTTCAGGCAATTAAAATGTTGTATTTGAAGTTAATATAAGGTTGTTACTTGAAGAAAAAAAAATTATCAAATTTTAGAAGTTTAGGGAAATGGTGCGGGTGAAAGTTGTCTGAATAATTTAGAATGAATTTTAAATTTAATAAGAGCTTTTGAATTTTTTTTAAATGTAAGTTCTATATTGAAACGAAGGGTTGAGGGGGATGATATCCCCTCCCCCCCCCATACAGAATTATTTGCCAAATGAAGCTTTTCTGAAGCCAACTTGAAATTCCTTTAACGAAGTTTTATATAAAAGTATCCGTTATCTTATCCCTTAATATCCAATCTGTCTTTATGGTATTGAATTTCAGGGTAAGAGAATGTCGTGTGAGTGCCACACCAGATATTTTTTATCAACGTAGGTAGTGTAACTGAATGAGGTGCTTGTGGGGCGGCAACTCCCCTCACACAGAATATGTCACACATATGTCAAATAAAACGGTACTAAACCTATTTTTGAGTATTTTTAAAGTAGATTTAATGTTATTATCTTATCTTACTGGTCTTATACGACTTACTGTGCAATCTATCTTTATAGCATTGAAATGCAGAGTAAGAGAAAGTCGTGTGTGTGACACACCTGAATTTTTACTTTTTCTGACCCATATATATGGTAGATAATGCGTTGTATTTGGTTAAAATTTTCGAAACTAAGTTTTTGTTAAATTTACATGGCTTAAGGTACACTTAATCAAAAAGAAAGAAAAAAAAAAAAAAAAAAAAAAAAAAGCGCACGCGTTTGTGTGTTTCTGTTTTTCTGTCTGTAATCAGCACACCTCAAAAACTAATAGTTGAAGGAAGTCCAAACTCCGTATTTTAAGTATGTATCATATAATGAGGCTATACTAAACCCTTCGTTGAGATCAAGCCAATGGTTCGTGTATAGAATCTTCCAAGAGAATTCAAACACATTACGTTTATGAAGGTAATTTCTTGTAAGTACAGCGTAACAGTACAGAAATCATTCATAATTTATGTACAGGGCTATCCAAAATATTTGGATATATTGGAGTTATGCTTGAAAATTACTAGAAGAATATTTCATTTTGTGTTATGTGTGTTTCATATAAGAATAAATTTAAGTATACAATATGATGTGCTTATAGTTTATAGAAAATATGGCTACCCAAACTAGCATTATATATCAAATAATAATATTCCTAAACCTATTTTTGCTTACTTTCAATATAGATTGAACTTTATTATCTTATCGTATAGATCTTACTATTTTATCTGCAATCTTTCTTTATAGTATTGGAATATAGGATAAGAGAAAGTCGTGCGAGTGACACACCAGATTACTTTTTCCATATTTAGTGTCATAACTCTCTCATATGAAAACCGTTCGTCGAGGAAAATAATTTAAATAAAATAATTTACAAACAGTTTGACTCCCGCATTTTCTGACTTTCGGAAAGTTAATAGTAAATTTTTTAAAATAAATTTTATCATTGGATAGATGAAAAATCGAGCTGCTTTACGCTAGAAATAAATAGATTAATAAAATATCCCTTGCATTATGAAAAATTTAATATGACATTTTAAACAGATTTTTTATGTTATCTATAATAATAAAAGAAGATGTCTGTCTGTCTCTCTGTCTGTCTGTCTGTCTGTCTGAGCATCTATACGTTCAGCCCCTACTGAACGCAGAACTACAAAATTTGACATACGGGTGCTCAGAAGCCTGCCCGAGTGCATAGTGAAAAAATAATTTAAAAATTTTAATTAGTTCCGGAGATATTAATTAAAACGTCGACCAATGCCTAATTAAAAAGCGAGCGGATCGTAATTTTCGCCCTTCAGCGTGTTCCTCAAAAGAGAAAGCAGAGAGAAAAAAATTTCGCGGGTTTTTCTAAAGCGATCGCTGCCGATCTGTTGGAAATATCCAAAAACACCTGTACCACGAGAAAGAGCATTTATTACCGATTCTTACGGTGCAATTATTTTTTAAAAATACGGATTTGTTATATTTAAAAAAAAAAGTTTTAAAAAGGGTCGAAAATTTCTCTTTTTCTCGATTGTCTTTTTTGAAACGCCCTGTACGACCGAGTAACTGTTCCATTTCTTAACAACTGGTATATTTGGAAAGGACCTTTAATCCTATTTCGTACCATATAAACATTTTTACAAAATACGGATTAGCGATCCATATTTTTAGATTTTACGAAACATCGATTTTTTCACAAAACATTTTATAACTCAAAAGCGTTTAGAGATAAATCATTTTTTTTTTTTTTTTTTTTTTTTGGATATAGATCTCGCTTCAACAATTGAATACCCAAAAGATTGAGAGAAAATTCCAAAAACTGAATGAGTTATAATTTTTTTAATTTTCAGTATCGCGGCAGTTTTCGATGAAATTCTGAATCGACTTTTCTGAAACTCTTGTAACTGACCTTGACAGAGAAGAGAGAATAAGATTCTTCAGTGCCAGGTGCTGGAGGTCGGGAAAAAGTTGCTTTTCGTTTTTCGGCCACGTGACAAAGTATACTGAAAATAAAAAAAACAGTTTTTGAATTTTTTCAATTTAAAATCGATCAAAAGCAGAACTTCGAAATTGCCCGTCATTATGGCTCACCTGTATGCAGTTAAAAAATCTAAAGTATAGGTTTACAAATAAAATAAATAGACATATTATATTTATTTAAATTTATTTTTATTTCATCTGTTAATGACACCATTCACCAATTTCATCTGTTAATGAGTTACTTTTAACAGAATAATATTGATTTCCTCCCCCCTTTTTTTTATGAATTCGGTTGTAAAAAAACAGTTTTGGAATTCTTAAATTTTAGATGGATTTCAATAGAAATCGTTAATCACCCTTGATAGATTAGCCATTTTGAGTCTAAAATATATCATAGATATTCATTATTGTAATACATAATACATCATTCAAAAGATATTTTAAAGTATTTTTATTGCAGGCTATTAAAATGATATAAGTCGTTCAAATTCTGTGCGAAACTTTTGGAGAAAACTACGAAAAAACCAGAAAATTTTTATTCTTTTATATTTTACAGAGTTTCAAATTCAGATTTTTGCTCACATTTCGTACTAATAATTTTTAACGGTATATAGCCCGGAATTGAGCAAGTTTTGGAGAAAACCACAGATAAGTCAGACACAAATCTTTTTAAAAAATGTTATACGGCGCCGCAGGCCCCACCGAGCGCGATTTAGCTAAAGTCAGAAATTTGAAAGATCATAACATGGTGAGCGAACAGGCTGTTTCAGATATTGAAAAGGGAAGAGGGCGCCGAAGGCTCTACCGCACGGGAATTTACTGCGCTTTCAAAGGGCTATTTTCACGATATATCGATAAGCTGTTATTAGACCTGAAACGGGAAAAAGGCGCCGCAGGCGCCACCGAGCGGGAGTTTCGTAAAGTCAGATTTTTCAGGGATCGCGAACCAGCTGGTTGCCGAAGGCGGCTAGTATAATTATATTTATTTTTTCAAATTGAGGTGAAAAGCTGAATTTCGTTTTTTTTTTTTTTTTTTTTTTTTTTTTTTTTGACTTTTTAAACATAAAAAATAAGTTATCAAAAAATCAAAAAAATTTAAGAAGTTCAAAAATCTGCCTAAAGTTTGAAACATTAATTTGGAGAATTTGTTGGTAAACATCTGGAATGAGCTAATATTATAAACACAAAAAACATCGGCACCTTTTCGTATTTCAGTAGATTCTTGATTCATCGACTAATGACAGAAAAATCATATAAAAGGAGAATTTTAGATTAGGTTAAAGGTTTTTAGTCATGTTTGTATACTTGTTTTTTGTCTGAAAAATGAATTTGTGTTTTTAACACTTTATAACAAGGTTGAAAAGTGTTTATTACTTGGGTTTGTCTGTCTGTCTGTCTGTCTACGCTCTAACTCCCCTAAATATTTATGGAATTTCTTGAAACTGATATATGTTATTAACGTTCATTATCGGATGTTCCCTATTGAAAATGGAGTTTATACCTCTACCGGTTTGTGTACAGAGACCCCCAAAAATATTTCAAAGCATTGTGTTCTATGAGAGGCATTTCTATAAACCATATTTTCCTACCCTTACTGTACAACAATCTTAATGAAATTGACATATGTTATAGAAGTTCACTATCGGGTGTTCACTATTGAAAATGGGGTTTATACCTCTAATGATTTGTGTACAGGGACCCCCGAAAATATTTCAAGCCATTGTGATCTATGATAGGCATTTCTATAAACCATATTTTCATACCCTTACTGTACAAAAATCCTTATGAAATTGAAATATGTTATACAAGTTCACTAGAGGATGTTCCCTGTTCAAAATGGAGTTTATACCTCTACTAGTGTGTGTACAGGGACCCCCTAAAATATTTCAAAGCATTGTGTTCTATGAGAGGCATTTCTATAAACCATATTTCCATACCCTTACTGTACACAAATCTTAATGAAATTGAAATACGTTATTCAAGTTCACTATCGGATATTTCCTGTATAAAATGGAGTAAATACCACCACTGATTTGTGTACAGTGACACATAAAAGTATTTCAAAGCATTGTGTTCTATGAGAGGCATTTCTATAAACCATATTTCCATACCCTTACTGTACACATTTCTTAATGAAATTGAAATATGTTACTCAAGTTCACTATCGGATGTTTCCTGTATAAATTGGAGCAAATACTACCACTGATTTGTATACAGGGACACACAAAAAGGTATTCCAAAGCATTGCGTTTTATGAGAGAGATTTCTATAAACTAAATTTTAATAACTTTACTTTCCGCGAAGATTTATGAAATTAAAATGTGCTATTTATAAGCACAAAAAAAAAAATGCTTTGCATAGAATATAGCATGTTTAACATTAGATTTACAGGGTGACAAAAAATATTCAGTTATATAAAGAGCTATTACTAAATATTTGCTAAAAGAGTACTTTGGTTTATAATAGGCGTTTTTAACACTTTCTAACATTTTTAACACTTCCCAACAAGGTTGAAAACTGTTAATGACTTCGGTTTGTCTGTCTGTCTGTCCGTCTGTGTGCCTCTCCGCGCTCTAATTCCCGTAAATATTTTTGGAATTTCTTGAAACTGATATATGTTATTCAAGTTCACTATCGGATGTTCCCTTTTGAAAATGGAGTTTATACCTTTACTGATTTTTATACAGGGACACCCGAAAGTAGTTTAAAGCATTGTGTTCTATGAGAGGTATTTCTATAAATCGTATTTTCATAATTTTACTGTACACATATCTTAATGAAATTAAAATATGTTATTCCAGTTCACTATCGGATGTTCCCTGTTGAAAATGGAGTTTACACCTCTACTGGTTTGTGTACAGGGGCAACCGAAAGTATTTCAAAGCATTGTGTTCTATGAGAGGTATTTCTATAAATCATATTTTCATACCTTTACTGTACACATATCTTACTGAAATTGAAATATATTATTCAAGTTCGCTATTGGATTTTTCCTGTATAAAATGGATTAAATACCAAATCTGTTTTATATACAAGGACATTCAAAAGTATTCTAAAGCATTGCGTTCTATGAGAGATATTTCTATAAATCAAATTTTAATAACTTTACTTTACACGAAGTTTTTGGAAATTGAAATATGTTATTTATATGCACAAAAGAATGATTTACGTAGAATATAGCATGATTAGTATTAGATTTACAGGGTGACACAAAAATATTCTGTTATATTAAGAGCTATTATTAAACATTTACTAGAATTGTACTTTCGTTTACACTAAGCGTTTTTATCACTTCTTAACATTTTTTTAAGTGTGAATATGATATCAATTTGTGTATCTATCCGTCTGTCTGTCTTCTCGCGCTCTATCTCCCGTAAATATTTATGGAATTTTTTGAAACTGATATCAAGTTCACTATCGGATGTTTCCTATTGAAAATGGAGTTTATACCTCTACTGGTTTGTGTACAGGGACAACCGAAAGTATTTCAAAGAATTGTGTTCTATGAGAGGTATTTCTATAAACCATATTTTCATACCTTTACTGTACAATATCTTCCTGAAATTGAAATATGTTATTCAAGTTCACTATTTTATGTTTTCTATATAAAATGGATTACATTCCACCTCTAGTTTATGTACAGGGACACTCAAAAGTACTCAAAAGCATTGCGTTCTTTGTGAGATATTTCTATAAATCAAATTTTAATATCCTTACTTTCCACGAAGTTTTAAGAAATTGAAATATGTTATTTATATGCACAAAAGAATGCTTTGCATAGAATATAGCATGGTTACCATTAGATTTTCAGGGTGAAAATATTCAGTTATATTAAGTTAAAAATATTCAGTTATATTAAGAGCTATATATAAAAAATTGCTAGAATTGTACTTTCGTTTACATTAAGCGTTTTTGACACTTTCTATCACTTTTTTAGTGTGAATATAATTTCAATTTGTGTATATGTCTGACTGTTCT